>JARYGA010013104.1:0-27208 GCA_030545235.1 Helianthus tuberosus
TTCAGCACTCGGTAATACATCCAACAATTTTTCCGTATACCAATCTTCTTCATAATCAATATTTGATCTCTTCATCTCAGCTACAAGAATGCAGAATCTCTTAACAGATTGTAGTATAGTCTCACCTTTGATCATGGAAAACATATTGAATTCTTGCTTTAATAAATTTCTCTTCTTTATCATCGACATTGTTTTTCTATCAGTAAAAATATTTGTATTCTTTTAAATCTGACTAGTCAAAACTCGAAATTTTGTAGATTAAAATCCTTTCGTGTGGATGTAAGCTTTCAAGCGGACAAGCTTATAACAACCCTCCTAAAATCCTTAACATAACCCTATAATATCCTGAATATACAAGTAAAGGCCCTAAATAACATTTATATTTATACTAGCCATCTACCCGCGCGATGCGGCGGCAAATATAACACTAAGATTGGTGATTTTAGGATTGTGTACGGGGTGGTTCAATTTTAAGTCGTAACCAAAACCAAAAGTGAGTTTGTGATGCGACGTAGAATACAAGACTTGATGGCAATTTAAGAGTGTGCATGGCAAAGTTTAGTTCGGTTGGGTCATAACTAAAATCAAAATTTTCAGTTTAGATACTTCAAAACTGATCAGGGGATTTAAAGGGTTTTAAAAGGGTGTAAACTGTAAACAAACCGAACTACACCAAGCAAACCAAAGCACAACAATAAGCTCAAAACTAATCAAACCAATCCAAGCCAGCTCATATCAATATCTTCTATTGTACACATAATGTTGAATATTGAATATATTTTGCTGTTAAAAAAAATATATATATATTTAACTAAAAATCAAAAAAATAACCATCAGGCTAAAGCCCAACAAAAAAAATGACCATATAGGCAATAAAACTATACGTTAGGGATATTTTCTTTTCCTTTTATAACTCTCATTCATCCTCATTCACCCTACTTGAGAATCGATGTGGGACCAGGGACAAATACAGTTCCATTTTTTAATTAATCTTCATATGTTTGTTTTATCAAGTTTTTGGGTTAAACTTTGTATCAATGTTAAATTGGTAAAATAACTCAACCCTTACCATTACTTCTTTTCCTTTTCACATATTACAGTATATATTACTTTTAAATTGGTATAATCTAAGAACACGTTACACTTTAACAAAATATGATTTTAAATTTTCATTTGTCACTAATTTAATAAAATAATTCCGGCTAATCTTTTAATATATATATTTTGAAAGAAAAACAAAACTACTTTATTCAACCATAAACATCCCACTCTTAGGGCTTAGCAAGTTGCTAAGAGGGGAAGAATAACAAGCAGAAAACAACACGCCCATTTGTCCTGGCCAAATTATGCTAGAGAACAACCATTACAACACACAAAAGCATCAAAAAAACTGAAAATTGAAGACCTAGGGGAACACTATTGAGACTCTCCATTTAGTTTGTGTAATGGATTATCCCACAAGTATTGCTCTTTCTGTTCAGCCCTCTTGCAAACGGGTCTTCGAAAGGGATTGTATGCTTAGAAGTTAGAGGAGGGGAAAATCTTTCATTAGACTATTATTATTACATCAAATATCCCAAAGCTCTCTTAATCTTTTGGTTATGTGCTTGTATATCCAACTTCACCATAAGCTTGTTGTTTAGATTCCACTCTCCCGAGTTTAAGCTTCTTTTGACAGAAACCTAAATTTGTTCACTCCATATCCCCCCCCCCCATAGCTCACTAACCTGCAGATGCCACAATCGTCACAATGCTACTGGCCCTGTCATTCTACAATGTGAAAGTTAGGATCAGTGAAGAGGAACATACTAAAAGAATTTGAAAGGTGTATGATATAACTTAGTTCATACATCATTATCAAAATATATTTATTGAACTTCTTGTATATATGAATCTAAACCTCTCTTCCAAGAGTGTATTATTATCTAAACCTACCTGTTTGATTTGGCTACTTTGATTGAAAAAACAACCCAGATCAACCCGTTCCTAAAAGAATGGGCTGAAATCAACACTTTTTATAGTGTTCATGGATAAAAAAAGAAACCAAACATGTATCAAGATAAAATTATTGCTTTAAAGCAAAAAGAAGTTAAGAAAACATATAAAATTCCTGTCAAAATCACCGAACTGCAACAAAATAATAACGACTTCTAGGAATCTATGAACAACAAATATTGATTTTTTAATGCCATAACAATCTAAACTTTATGAATTCAAGTACAAAAATTGGGTTTAAGAACAAGAATTGAATTCAAGAACAAAAATTGAATCTAAGAATGTCTTTTATGAATCTAATATAAAAACTGAATTTCACAGTTCATACCTTCTGCTGCGTTTGTAGGCTTCTGCTACGGCTTCGACTTCTACGATGGCTCTTGCTTCTGCTGCAACTCCTGCTCACCTGCTCGGATAAGGTAAATCTTGAATGTCTTATATTTACACATTGGTCAATATATGATTACAAAATCTCAATAAAATATTTTATTGAATAATGATTTAGATCAGATGCACCAAAAAAAACTCTAGCTGGCTTTTCACCAACTTCTTTTGTTTTAACCATTTGACCATTATTGATTAAATAAACCTCAATCCACCCATTCATAAGTAAACGATTCAAAATTGCCACATGCGCAGTGCGCTAGAGATGATTGTTCAAATGAGAACTCGAATTAATTTTCATCAGCATTTATTTGAATACTAAAGAATATGGTCGGGTCATTAAATATTGCTTTCTTTCAGCTTTGACATATACCATGGATGCCTATTGCACTCAATATGGACCCGAAACACTATATAAACATCTAAAGACGACAACATACAATACATGAAGAAGTGCTAACCTGCACATAGCGTTGATGGACTAAACCGCCTGACATGTTACCTAACCCACCCGACCCGTCCATATAGTGAAACGGTATTAGGATTGTCGTAGCATTTGAATATAAATTTTTGGCTACCGACTGACCTACCCCTCCACCATGAACCCGGGCGAGTTCTCTGGCCACCATGGATTGACTCTCAGCATCGATTTAAGCACAACTGTTTTGACCCTCGAGTTCTTCACCTACCAGACATTTTAAACATAGTAATTTCTAAAAATTGTATAAACCTAAGTTTGTACATTAACCAGTGTTTGTTAGCGCATTCGACGTGTTTAACTTGTTCAGTCTATTCGACGTGTACCCGTAATTTCTTTAAATCAACAACTGAATCTTTTTAGTTGGTAATGAACTAATAATATTTATTTTCTATTAAAAAAACCATTAATATGATTGCTCAAGGCAATAAACATAACTCTTGTCGCAAACAGAATTTTAACCAGATCCAAACACATATGTAGAAGTATTAAACAGATCAGACTCAAATAACAAACAAAAAACATTAGATGTGGTTTATAACGATACCTAGAGGTCAACCCCAGTGGATCTTGTGTCGAATAGAGAGAAAATCATCGATTCGGTGTCATTGAAACCCTATCCAAACACTGTAGAAGTATTAAACAGATCAGACTCAAATAGCAAACAAAAACGTATGAAAATACAGATTTAGACTTCATATACCGTTCAGCTCGTCGACGTTGTTAGGGTTTCGCTCCACGACCCATCAGCCACCAGATCCAATCAGAAGTTGCTGTACAACAAAAAAATACATCACAAGTTGCAGCCGTAAACGCGCCATTAAACGGCTTTACACCCGATTGCTGTTGCGTTTACAGCCGTTTAAATCATTATCTGCCAAAGTGTAGACGTGAAAACTGTACCTGAATTACAGTGGCAGCCCTATGTTCCCGTATATGTAGAAATCGTAGTAAAACCACGGATGCTTGCTTGAAAGAGTAAAGCCGACACGTATTTCTGTGTATAAGCACTCCTCAACAGCCATCCACGAATATACTTCTGTATCAAATTGGCAGCAGCATCTCTTCGTTTTGCAGGCGTGCTCGCCGCGCCGTTTGATGGATATTCTGAATGAAAATCAAATTTAAACAATGAAATTTAAAATTTTAGAATTTAATTGACCAAAAATTTACCTCAATGAATATACTCGTTGATGTCAAATCGCTGGATCATATAGCATGGTGAAACCAAGATACCATTCTGAAAAAATAAAACAGGATTACACTCGTCCAATTTAATGAAACTATAACTTTCCTTTTAAGTAGCATGGAAGTCAAAGCAAATATTTTGAACTTTTGTACAAAAGTCAAATTGACTAAAAATTCTTAATTTTTTATAATAAGGACAACCGAATTAACCGACAATCCCATACCAATGGAAGTCCTCTGATCAACGCCTCTGCTATCGTGCCAGGCCCTCGCCTACAAAACCCGATAAAATAATCAATACTTGAAAATCTTTTGAGATTAAAATTCAACAAGATAATAATAATGAATAACTAATAAGCCGAAAATTCATTTTCTAACGAAGAGAAATCATAGACTAATGAACCAGTTTAGTAACCAGTTCAGTTTGATGTAAAAGATTAAACCTAGGTTATAAGCTTCATTGTCATTATTTTCCACAGGCTCTTGTTCTTCAACATTGTGATTTTTCACATGCTCTTGTTCTTCAGCATCATTTTTCTCTTCATCTTTGTGTTCCTTCGATTCAGATTCTTCGGCTTCCTTTTTCTGCTTTTCCTCCTTTTCTTTCTGGATGCGCTCTTTCTCCACTACCTCCTCTATTCGTTCCTTGTGCTCTGCAGAAATGTCGTGACACAAAAGACATATCATAATTAATATAACCTAATAAAATATGCGAATAACATAACCAACAATGCCTAATCATTTAATAATGGCTGTGTGGATTCGGGCTATGTTATACCTCCAACGGTAAAAATATATTAAAAAATAAATACCCTTAAGTTGTTGAACAATCCCCTTGAAAATTTTCTCCTCATTCTTCAGATTTGACAGCTCAGCCTCATCTTTTCCTGCTGAGACTTTTGCTTGTTGAACTTCATGCTTTCTTATGGCAAAGCCATACCGATATAATGCAATTTTTTCCATTAACTTATCTCTTGTCGCTTTTCCAGCCTCCCAACAGGTGTTGTTGCACCTGGTTTTGCCATCATACTCGTCACTACCATCATAGCAATCTGTTCAACAAAACCAAGTTAATTTATTCACATGGCATAATCAGAGGATCTCAAATCCAAATACATGTTAAAAAAAGTGAGCCAAATTTTCATAACCCGTGAAAGATGATCTCAAATCCAAATGCATGTTAAAAAAAGTCACTATTGTAAAACATCCAAAAACTATAGAACCATAACACAAATAAACAAAATTAATGAAAAGGATAGTAGAAAGATGATCTCAAATAAACAAAAGGGACTCAAGTATTCTTGAAGTTATGAAAAACAAACAAAACTATACAAACCAAAACGTTAAAGGTAATGAAAACTCAAAGTAACAAAATTAGCAAAAGGAGCTACAATCATCATATAATAAGAAAAAAAGATAAAATAAATGTAACAAAACAAGGATTCTTCCCCGCTTGGCAAATGCTAGATGTGGATCGAGTCAAATTTTCAATAACCCAAACAAGACACCGAAAAAATAACACAAACCCAACTTATTGAAAAACAAACAACACCAAAAGCACTACACATATGGAAAAATCAGAAATACAGAACCAAGTGATGACAGCAACGGCTGCAAGTAAAAGAACTCCAAGGATCCAACCTAACTGAGCCAAACACCAAGCTAAGGACAACACTCCGGACCCTATCACCACAGCCATGACATGTGCACTTGCAGTAAGCAATGTTCCTGCAAACAAAACCAAGTATTATAACAGATCTGCTAGAAAAAAGTAACAGATCTGAATCTATTTCACAGATCCAGTAGAAACAACATACCGAGAAGTTGAACCCAGTAGATCTGATGTCGGAATCATCGGAGAAAGAAACCCTAAAATTTCACAGATCTAAGTCAAATAACACACAAAAACTGCCGATAAGGTTAAAAAGACGGTACCTGAGAAGTGAAATCATTGGTGAAATCCGTCGATCTAGTGAAATCGTCGGTGAAATCCGTCGATCTAGTGAAATTCACAGATCTAAGTCAAATAACAAGCAAAAAAATGCCGATAAGGTTAAAAAGACGGTACCTGAGAAGTGAAATCGTCGGTGAAATCCGTCGATCTAATGAAATCGCCGGTGAAATCCGTCGCCATGAGACGTATGCAGACACCGCCGTCTGGTGAGAGAGAGAGAGAAGAAGAATGGGGGCGGATGTGAATGAGACGACATATGCAGAGAGAGAAAGAAGGAGGAGCGGCTGTGGATGAAATGAGTTTAGGGTTTAGAAAGGAGTGAAAGAAAGTTTATATTGGACCCATATGAGTAAAACGGGTCAAAGAGATCCGGTTAGGATCCATAAGAGCTGCACCGCGTGTTAAGGAAATTTTCAACACATTTATGCTTAAATGGTTGTAGAATGGGCTTGAAATGCTTGTACAATGGCAAATGACCATTCTTTCCCTTCCTATATGCTTATTAAAGTAGTATAGATAAATCAAATAAAAACAAAAATATAGTTCTCTCGCGGGGCGCGACCCTCTTGGGAGTGCGAGTCGCGGGTCGCGACAAGGAGACACTAGGCGAGCTCATAGGTTGCGACGTGTCCATATACGTGCGAGATCTATACCGTTGATTCACCATAGCTAGATCCTACCCTACACTCTAGCGGGCCGTGAGACAGTTAGATCAGGGAGTTGCGGGGCGCGAGCCTCCCCTCGACCAGCCTATAAAAGGAGGCCTCCAACCTTATTTCAGTCGTTCAATTCTTTTCTTTTCTCTCTGTCCCTATAATAACTAAGCGATGCCCGTTTTAATACCCGTAAAAAGCGAATCTTTTCCTCGTTGTAAGTATTATAACCCCTGTTACGTATTGGTTACTCTACCCGATTGATCTAGGGTTCCGTAACGCATGTCAAGGCTCTGCCTGACTCAGTTCGTTGGAGTTCTGTCTCGGTAGTATGACTAATGTAAATTGGGTTATCTTACTAACACATGTGCATTGTTTAATATTCTTAATAGGTTATAATCAGGAACATTACCAGGAAGCCGTAGAAACACCTAAGTCAACAATGTGAGTCCATTCTCTTTTTGTAAACCCTTTTTGTGAAAACCTTAAATGTTTTAAATTATAATTAACAGTGATTGAGTCTATGTATTCTACAATTACTATCAGTATGTTGGGGTTTTGTATACATTAGTTGAAACTTTTTACTGTTGCGAATGGTAGCATGACCACAAGTCAGGATTGGCAATACCGTAGGGGTAATTGGGTAGATATAAACATTGTAATCGCTATCAATACTGTAAAGTTATAAAAGCTTGTTTTGATTAAACTGGGATGCACTCGCCAGTATTTCTTGTTGATAAAACCTTTTTGAAACGCGTTTCAGGTAACTTAATGTGAAGTTAATAGTAGCCAGCTGTAGAGTACCGAAGGCTTGGAAAAATGACTATAAAAGTTACCTAAATAAAAAGGAGTTTATGTTTTCAAATAAACTAGGGTTTATCCCTATAAATGTATTGTAATGGAAACTTGGTTTTTATCCCATTTATTTATTATTTATAAAAGTTTGGTGTTTACACTTTGATAAAATATTTCCTATCTACAGTCCTGATGTTTAAATTCTTCTGCCAAATTAATAAACACCGATACCACCGGCTCTGTGTACTCGCGGTCGCCCGCCCCCAGGGCACGGGGCTGGGGGTTGCGACAAAGCTACTTTCGTGCGAATCAACCCCGTTCGTGCAAATGAAATTGATTCGTGCGAACGTACTCTCTTTCATGTGAATCAAACACTTTCGTGCGGACGAAGCAATTCAAACGAATGAACACACTTTTGTGCGAATGATGATTTTCAAAAACAAAACAAAAGTTACTTCCATGCGAAGGTACTTGTTTCGTGCGGATGAACTTTAGTCTGTGTGAACGAGTACTTCCGTACGAAGAACCAAAAATCTGGTTTTTCTCGTTTTTTGAAAAATTCGACATGAAAACGTTTGAATTTTAAGCTGATTTTTCAATATGCTGTTTAAAACTGAGTTTTTCACAATCCTTGAAAAATCAGTCCAGTTTAACTGTAAAAACTATGAAAACAAAGAAAATGTGTAAAAATAATGTTTCAAGTTTCCAAGTCTTGTAGTTTCTGTAGATATCGGCCACCTACTCTGATACCACTTGTGAGTCCGGTTTGGCGGATCGTCGTTAACGTTTACGGAGATATCTAATGTCGCAACCCCCGATCCCTGATCCCCGGGAATGGGCGGACGCGATCACAGAGTTTTGGTGGTATCAGGTTTATTTAATCTTGCAGCGGAATTTACATCAGGACCGTAGTTAGGAAATGTTTATCAGAGTAAAACCACCTCATTTAATATTAATAATCACATGGGTAAAACCCAAGTTTCTTAATACAATACATTCATAGGGATGAACCCTATTTTATTTAAATTTAAAACACCGTTTATTTGGTAACTTTTATAGCCACATTATCCCCAAGCCTTCAGTGCTCTCCAGCTGGCTTTTTATTAATTGGCTATCACATTGGGTTACCTGAAACGTGTTTTAAAAACATTTGTCAGTCGGAAATACTGGTGAGTGAATCCCAGTTTAATCAAGTTTAAATAAAAAGTCACAGTGAACAGTATTGAGAGCGATCACATTGTTTATGTCTACACAATTACTCCATTAGTACTGTCAATTCACTGACTTGTGGGTCATATTACCCATTGGCTAACTCATTGTCCATTGGTAACGTATTGTCATCTCGACTTACTACTCACAGTGTAGTACATTTTGTATACAAAACCCCAACATACCGGCAGCAATTGAAGAACTACAAAGACTCAATCACTGCTAAATTTCATAGTAAAACATTTAAGGTTTGGTAAAACATTACCAAAAAGTTTAACAAAAAGAGGATAAACTCACTTTGCTATCTTAGGCTTCTTGTAAGGGTTTCCTGGATATAATCTATAATTTATACAAATGTACATTGGTTAGTATCATAACCCTTTGAAATTATTAATGATACCCTCCCAGAGACGGCATTCCAACAACTACGTCGGGCAGAACCACGACAGTTGTTACGTAACCCTAAATCAATCGGGCAGCGTATCTATTACGAAACTAGGGTTATAATACTTACAACGGAGCAGAACCTTGCTAATTAGGGGTATAATACCCGTGTATTATAACTTTCCTACAGAAATTATGATTCGATATTGAAATTGTGAACGAACTGAATTGAAACCCGATGCCATCTATTTATAGTTCTGATATACGACTCTTATGCGGCCCGCGTAAAACACAGGCCAGGGTTACGCGGCCCGCGTCAACCTTGGTCAACACCATAGCTTAGCTGGGTCAGCTACTAGACTCGCCACGATGTCGACACGTGTCGGCCTGGGATGTCTCCGCGTTTCATGATCTATCGCGGCCCGCGTCAACTGTCTAAAACTCTCACGCGGCCCGCTTTAACTAAAGAAATTAGCGGAGTCAACTCCAGTCTTAATACCGCCCGCGTGAGATGTTGGGGTGGGTCTACGCGGCCCGCCTCAACTCCATTTTTCTTATTTTTATTCTATTTTATATGTTATAATCTATTCCGGGCTCGGTTTTTCACATACGGGGTGTAATATAAGACATATGGGGACATTTTATAATATAATGGGGTGTCAAAAATATTTATGAGAGTGTTGGTTTTATCGAGGGTTGTTACATTCTCCCCACCTTATTTAGAGCTCGTCCTCGAGATCTACTAGAACAATTGCGGATATTTCCTTTGCATTTCTGACTCGAGCTCCCATGTGTACTCAGGTCCTCTTTTGGAGTCCCACTTCACTTTGACTAGAACTCGTCTCTTGTGTTTGAGATTCTTGACTTTCCTATCTTCAATCTGTAGAGGTTTTTCTACAAACTTAAGTTGTTCATTTACCTCTATATCCTTAAGAGGTACTATCAGTGATTCATCAGCTAAACACTTTTTAAGATTTGATACATGAAATACATCATGTATACCTGCCATTTCCTCTGGCAGTTGTAGTTGATAGGCAACAGGTCATATTCTTCTAATAACCTTAAAAGGTCCAACATACCTGGGACTTAACTTCCCTCGTTTAATGAATCTTACTATTCCTTTCCAAGGAGAGACTTTCAACAATACTTTATCTCCTATTTGAAATTCCAATGGCTTGCGTCGGTTATTAGCATAACTCTTTTGTCGATCACGTGCTGCTTTCAGTCGTTCCTTGACTTGAATAATCTTATCGGTTGTCTCTTGCACTATTTCAGGTCCAGATAGTTGCTTTTCCCCAATTTCTGCCCAACATACTGGGGTTCGACACTTTCGTCCATAAAGTGCTTCGAATGGTGCAGCATTTATACTTGTGTGGTAACTATTATTATAAGAAAATTCTATTAAAGGTAAGTGATCGTCCCAATTACCTCCGAAATCAATTACACAAGCTCTAAGCATGTCTTCCATTGTCTGGATTGTCCTTTCGCTTT
Organism: Helianthus tuberosus; assembly: GCA_030545235.1. NCBI lineage: Eukaryota > Viridiplantae > Streptophyta > Magnoliopsida > Asterales > Asteraceae > Helianthus > Helianthus tuberosus. The sequence goes on from JARYGA010013104.1 coordinate 10,532, forward strand.
GTCCATCCATTTGAGGATGATAAGTTGTGCTCAATTTTAACTTGGTTCCCATTGCCTTTTGGAAACTTGACCAAAAATGAGAAGTAAATCGACTATCCCTATCAGAAACAATTGATAAAGGAATACCATGTAAAGAAATAATTTCATTTACATACAATTTAGATAATTGTTCCATACTAATTGTTTCCTTCATTGGTAAGAAATGAGCTGACTTAGTTAGTCTATCTACAATCACCCAGATTGTATCATTTCCTTTCCTAGTTTTGGGTAATTTAGTAACAAAATCCATTGTTATCAATTCCCATTTCCACATTGGCATTTCTAATTGTTGTAACAAACCTGAGGGTTTCTGGTGTTCAGCTTTAACTTGTGAACAAGTTAAACATTTAGAAAAATAGACTGCTATGTCTTTCTTCATTCCTATCCACCAGAAATTTTTCCTTAAATCCTGGTACATTTTATCACTTCCTGGATGCATTGTATACTTAGATTTATGGGCTTCTTCTAATATACGATGACGTAGGTTTCCTAATTTAGGTATCCATATTCTCTTTTCATGGAATCTCCAAATTCCATCTGTTCCTTGTTTTAATTCCTTTAACATACCTTTTAATTTTTCAGAATCTTCCTTGATTACTGATTCTTGTGCTTCTCTTATTTGCTCATTTAAATCTACTTGTAGATTTAATTTAAGAGAACGTACCCTTCTTGGCTTTTCATGATATTTTCGACTTAAAGCATCTGCTACTACATTTGCTTTTCCTTCATGATACTGGATATCACAATCATAATCACTGAGAATCTCCATCCAGCGTCTTTGTCTCATATTCAACTCCTTTTCCTTGAAGATATACCTTAAACTTTTATGATCAGTGAATATGGTAAACTTACTACCATAAAGGTAATGTCTCCAAATCATAAGAGCAAAATTTATAGCTCCTAACTCTAAATCATGGGTTGAGTAATTCTCTTCATGATTTTTAAGTTGTCTAGATGCATAAGCTATAACCTTTTGGCGTTGCATTAATACATATCCATAACATAATCTAGAAGCATCACAATAGACTACAAAGTCTTCAGCTCCTTCTGGTAATGCTAGTATGGGTCAATCTTTGCTTAAGAATTCTAAAGGCTTCTTCTTGTTTTAATCCCCATTCAAACTTAACATATTTACAGGTTAACTTAGTTAAGGGAATGGCTATTCTAGAAAAATCTTGAATAAATCTTCTATAATAACCGGCCAATCCTAAGAAACTTCTAACCTCGGTTGGTGATTCAGGGGTTTTCCATTTAGTAGTTGCTTCAATCTTTGTTGGATCTACATGAATTCCTTCATGATTGACTAGGTGTCCAAGGAATTGTACCTGTTCTAACCAAAATTCGCACTTAGAAAATTTAGCATAAAGCTTTTCCTTTCTTAATAAACTTAAAAGTGTGTGCAAATGTTTTGCATGATCCTCTTTACTCTTAGAAGTAAATTAGAATATCATCTATGAAAACAATTATGAATTTATCCAAATATGGTTTACATATTCGGTTCATCATGTCCATAAATGCAGCTGGGCATTGGTTAAACCAAATGGCATGACAGTAAATTCATAATGGCCATACCTCGTTCTGAATGCGGTTTTAGGAATGTCCTCTTCCTGTACCTTTAATTGATGATATCCTGACCTTAAATCGATTTTAGAGAAAAAATCGAACTCCTTGCAGTTGATCAAACCGATCATCGATTCTCGGTAATGGGTACCGATTCTTAATCGTAACCTTGTTTAATTCACGGTAATCAATGCACATACGCATTGATCTGTCCTTCTTTTTAACAAACAGTATTGGCGCTCCCCATGGCGACGAACTTGGCTGAATAAATCCTTTTTCTAACAATTCATCTAATTGTTTCTTCAATTCTTGCATTTCTGCAGGTGCCAAATGGTAAGGTGCTTTGGCAATTGGTGATGTTCCTGGTAGCAGGTGAATTCTGAATTCAACTTCTCTGTTTGGAGGTAGTCCTTGTAATTCTTCTGGAAAGATATCTGAAAACTGTGACACTACTGGAATATCTTTTAGTTCTTTTCCTTTAGTGTTAGTAATTATAGAAATCAAATACACTATAGAACATTTTCTTATACAACTTGCAGTTTTCATCACAGAGATGAGCTTAGTGGACCTAGAAGGCTTTTCTCCTTTAATTGTGATCGTTTTACCTTTTTGTGAATTTACTTGAATTGACTTTTGATCACATACAATATTGGCTTTATTGGCTATTAACCAATCCATTCCTAAAACAACATCGAATCCTGCCAGATTCATGGGATATAGATTTGCTATAAATTTCTGATTTAAAATTTCTACGCTTGCTCCCTGCAAGATTTCAGCAATCCTAACAGTTTTTCCATTAGTTGTTTCTACTAGACATTCTTGTGGTAGTTTAGTTAATGACTGATTTAGAATTTTGGAAAACGAAGTATTAATAAAACTTTGGTTCGCACCAGAGTCAAATAATACTTTAGCAAATATATCATTAACTAAAAACGTACCAGCTATAACGTCTAGGATCATCTGGGCTTCTTCTGTAGTCAGAACAAATGCTCTAGCATTTTTAGTATTTTTGTTGTCTGTGGCTGGGGCTAATTTTGGGCAGTTTGGCCTAATATGACATTTTCCTCCACAGTTATAGCATAATCCATTACTGATTTTCTTCCTACAATTTTCTTCCTTGTGTCCTAACATCTTGCAATAATTGCAGAGAGTGGAGCATTTTCCCGAATGCTTTTTCTTGCAGACCTTGAAGTATGGTGCAGAGTTAGAACCTATATTCCTACGATTGAAATTTCCAGAACGGAATTCTTGAGTAAGCCTTTGGGTTAAGTTCCTCCTCTGATCCTCTTCTCTAGTACGAACTAATTCATCAGTCAAGGTATTTGTTAATTCTACAGCTTCTTCTATGGTTTGAGGTCTAGCTGCCTTGACTATGTGTCTAATCTCCCCAATTAATCCCCAAATATAACGAGAGATTAACACTGGTTCTGGTGAAGCAAGAGTTGGCACTATTCTAGCATATTCAAAGAATATTTTAGTGTATCCCTTACTATCCACACCAGTCATCCTAAGATTTAGGAATTTATTTGCTATCTGCTCTTTTTCATTGGGTGGGCAGAATTTCCTTTCTACTTTGTTTTTAAATTCTTCCCATTCCATATTGTAAGTTTGATCACTTCCTCTTGTCTGGAGGATAGTGTTCCACCATTCTAATGTTGCATTCTTAAACAGATTAGAAGCAAACAATATTTTATCTTCCTCAGCACACTTGATTATCCTTAAGACTGCCTCAGTCTTTTCTATCCAGCGTAAGGTAGCAATGGCCCCTTCATTGCCCGAGAATTCCATTGGTTTACAAGACCAAAATTCTTTATAAGAACAACCATAAGGCATGGTTCTTCTTCTTTTGGGAATAGGCAATTGAAGTATAGGTCCATTGTTCACACTGTTTTCTGGTTCAACGGGTCGCTTACTGCTATGCTTACTTTTATTATCAGCATCCTTAACAGTTTGAAGAATAAATGGCATTGCATCTATAATTCCCTGTGCCACTATGTGTTGGATAGCACTATTATCCACTTGGTTTCCATTGTTATTGATGCTCGGATTATCATTAACCACGTTAATGTTACTCTGGTTATCGTTATTCAGATTTTCTTGATTTCCTTCGTCGGTCATCTGAATTTTAAACATTTATTCCATATTAATATCACAATTTATATCTAATATAGTTAATCACATGACACACAATCTAGCCAAAAACGTAGATCATTGCTACTATACTCTTTTCATATACTTATGCGTCTATTACATACTAGTACTGAAATGAAATTACAATACCAACAGAAATAGAATCATACTAATATGCCTGCGTACACACATATATTTTATTTTTATTATTATTATTATTATTACTACTACCATTTCCTCCATTCACACATTCACGGATATGGATTTATCCAAAAATCCATATTGCGTTCATCGTATTTTCATACGAGACGCTCTCCTACCTGACGCATTCTCTCACTGCTCTCCAAAATTTCCTCCCCAAAAGTCCTAAGTTCTTGAACGTTTTCTGCACTCATTGGGGGTGCAGGTTCTCGGACTGGGTTTGGAATCTGGGGTGCGTTTTCCTGATATGGGGGTGACAGTTCATGAAATTGATAAGGATCCTCTAATATCTCCCTAATATAATCATCTTGGTAATAGGGATCTAAAGGATCCATACCTGGGTAGACTTATATGTTCTGTATGGGTGGATAATCCTGGATAGGGTAACGTTGCACAAAGTCCCTATTATCGTCCCACCAGGGGTCATAATTCGGGTCTAGTGGGTTTGGTGCAGGTACCCTAGGGATTTCTTCTGGGTTAAAGTCGTGCATCTCCACTTGGTTTTCCTGATTTTCTATCTCCATGGGTTGTTCTGGGTTTTGTGGTTGTGGGGCTACTAGTTGTTCCAGACTTGGGTTAGCAGCAGTTGTAGCTAGGATATGGAAATTAGCTAGGCTTCTATTTAACATATCTTGAGTATGGGCATCTGTCTCTCGTTTAATAGCTGCTAAAGCCCTTTGCTGTTGCAATTTTCGCATTCTCTTCCTACGAGCAAAAGCTTCTTTACTGAACCATCCTCGTTTCTTATTAGGAAATGGTTCTTCAGATTGAGCTCTAAAGGCAAATATTCCTTCCTCCTGATCAGCAGAATACCCTGAAAGGGCAGGCTGTGATGATGTACCCTCACTCCTAGGTGAATCAGATAACTGACGATTCACGTCTGATGGTCCTTGATCACTCATACTGAAAACTAACAAATAGTCAAATAACACATAACACATAATTACAGTTATACACGTATTTCCGTAAATTATTTCCTAACACAAAATATAAAATTTAAGTGTCAGCAGAACACTTCTTTGGCTCAGACCAGTGGCTAGGCTCTGATACCACCTTCTGTCGCAACCCCCGATCCCTGATCCCCGGGAACGGGCGGACGCGATCACAGAGTTTTGGTGGTATCAGGTTTATTTAATCTTGCAGCGGAATTACATCAGGACCGTAGTTAGGAAATGTTTATCAGAGTAAAACCACCTCATTTAATATTAATAATCACATGGGTAAAACCCAAGTTTCTTAATACAATACATTCATAGGGATGAACCCTATTTTATTTAAATTTAAAACACCGTTTATTTGGTAACTTTTATAGCCACATTATCCCCAAGCCTTCAGTGCTCTCCAGCTGGCTTTTTATTAATTGGCTGTCACATTGGGTTACCTGAAACGTGTTTTAAAAACATTTGTCAGTCGGAAATACTGGTGAGTGAATCCCAGTTTAATCAAATTTAAATAAAAAGTCACAGTGAACAGTATTGAGAGCGATCACATTGTTTATGTCTACACAATTACTCCATTAGTACTGTTAATTCACTGACTTGTGGGTCATATTACCCACTGGCTAACTCATTGTCCAATTGTAACGTATTGTCATCCCGACTTACTACTCACAGTGTAGTACATTTTGTATACAAAACCCCAACATACCGGCAGTAATTGAAGAACTACAAAGACTCAATCACTGCTAAATTTCATAGTAAAACATTTAAGGTTTGGTAAAACATTACCAAAAAGTTTAACAAAAAGAGGATAAACTCACTTTGCTATCTTAGGCTTCTTGTAAGGGTTTCCTGGATATAATCTATAATTTATACAAATGTACATTGGTTAGTATCATAACCCTTTGAAATTATTAATGATACCCTCCCCGAGACGGCATTCCAACAACTACGTCGGGCAGAACCACGACAGTTGTTACGGAACCCTAAATCAATCGGGCAGCGTATCTATTACGAAACTAGGGTTATAATACTTACAACGGAGCAGAACCTTGCTAATTAGGGGTATAATACCCGTGTATTATAACTTTCCTACAGAAATTATGATTCGAGATTGAAATTGTGAACGAACTGAATTGAAACCCGATGCCATCTATTTATAGTTCTGATATACGACTCTTACGCGGCCCGCGTAAAACACAGGCCAGGGTTACGCGGCCCGCGTCAACCTTGGTCAACACCATAGCTTAGCTGGGTCAGCTACTGAACCATCCTCGTTTCTTATTAGGAAATGGTTCTTCAGATTGAGCTCTAAAGGCAAATATTCCTTCCTCCTGATCAGCAGAATACCCTGAAAGGGCAGGCTGTGATGATGTACCCTCACTCCTAGGTGAATCAGATAACTGACGATTCACGTCTGATGGTCCTTGATCACTCATACTGAAAACTAACAAATAGTCAAATAACACATAACACATAATTACAGTTATACACGTATTTCCGTAAATTATTTCCTAACACAAAATATAAAATTTAAGTGTCAGCAGAACACTTCTTTGGCTCAGACCAGTGGCTAGGCTCTGATACCACCTTCTGTCGCAACCCCCGATCCCTGATCCCCGGGAACGGGCGGACGCGATCACAGAGTTTTGGTGGTATCAGGTTTATTTAATCTTGCAGCGGAATTACATCAGGACCGTAGTTAGGAAATGTTTATCAGAGTAAAACCACCTCATTTAATATTAATAATCACATGGGTAAAACCCAAGTTTCTTAATACAATACATTCATAGGGATGAACCCTATTTTATTTAAATTTAAAACACCGTTTATTTGGTAACTTTTATAGCCACATTATCCCCAAGCCTTCAGTGCTCTCCAGCTGGCTTTTTATTAATTAGCTGTCACATTGGGTTACCTGAAACGTGTTTTAAAAACATTTGTCAGTCGGAAATACTGGTGAGTGAATCCCAGTTTAATCAAATTTAAATAAAAAGTCACAGTGAACAGTATTGAGAGCGATCACATTGTTTATGTCTACACAATTACTCCATTAGTACTGTTAATTCACTGACTTGTGGGTCATATTACCCATTGGCTAACTCATTGTCCAATTGTAACGTATTGTCATCCCGACTTACTACTCACAGTGTAGTACATTTTGTATACAAAACCCCAACATACCGGCAGTAATTGAAGAACTACAAAGACTCAATCACTGCTAAATTTCATAGTAAAACATTTAAGGTTTGGTAAAACATTACCAAAAAGTTTAACAAAAAGAGGATAAACTCACTTTGCTATCTTAGGCTTCTTGTAAGGGTTTCCTGGATATAATCTATAATTTATACAAATGTACATTGGTTAGTATCATAACCCTTTGAAATTATTAATGATACCCTCCCCGAGACGGCATTCCAACAACTACGTCGGGCAGAACCACGACAGTTGTTACGGAACCCTAAATCAATCGGGCAGCGTATCTATTACGAAACTAGGGTTATAATACTTACAACGGAGCAGAACCTTGCTAATTAGGGGTATAATACCCGTGTATTATAACTTTCCTACAGAAATTATGATTCGAGATTGAAATTGTGAACGAACTGAATTGAAACCCGATGCCATCTATTTATAGTTCTGATATACGACTCTTACGCGGCCCGCGTAAAACACAGGCCAGGGTTACGCGGCCCCGCGTCAACCTTGGTCAACACCATAGCTTAGCTGGGTCAGCTACTAGACTCGCCACGATGTCGACACGTGTCGACCTGGGATGTCTCCGTGTTTCATGACCTATCGCGGCCAGCGTCAACTGTCTAAAACTCTCACGCGGCCCGCTTTAACTAAAGAAATCAGCGGAGTCAACTCCAGTCTTAATACCGCCCGCGTGAGATGTTGGGGTGGGTCTACGCGGCCCGTCTCAACTCCATTTTTCTTATTTTTATTCTATTTTATATGTTATAATCTATTTCGGGCACGGTTTTTCACATACGAGGTGTAAGATAAGACATATGGGGACATTTTATAATATAATGGGGTGTCGAAAATATTTATGAGAGTGTTGGTTTTATCGAGGGTTGTTACATCTAATCATAAGTCAGATGTGCAGAATCCATCAGAAATAGGTAGAAACACAAGATTTCCCAATTTTCTATGTTTTCTATGTAATTCACAGTTCTAGTACAATTTTGACAGCGCTTCACCTCACAGTCCACTACAACCGCTATCTAACACTTGGTCCGCACAACTATTTATATACATTTATCTTCATGCAGACTAGATATTACGTTCGTACGGACTAAACTCTCATATGTGCGAACCTGCTCATCCGTGCGGATGTACTGCGGATGTACTACATCCGTACGGATGAGCCAGTTTTACAACATAAACTCATATTTTACATATTTAGCGCTATTACATCAAGACGTAGGCAACAAACATATGCACCAACATTAAACTAAATACCTAGGCTTACAAATTTGTATATTATCATTGCATATAAACAGTGGCGCAGCATGTAAGGGGCGGGGGGGGGGGGGGACGTCCGCCCCCCGGGATTTTTCGCTCAGTAGTGTTATATATGTAGTTTTCGTATAGAAATTTATGGGTATATACGTTTTCACCCCCCCGGTTCTATAGAAATTTTTGGGTATTCTATAGAAATTTTTGGGTATATATGTTTTCACCCCCCCCGCCCGAAAAATCCAAGCTTCGCCACTGCATATAAACCCAATTAAATTGTATGCTTTTCATCAATACCGCACTAGAATTTAAAAGTAATACATTGCAAGTGTAATTGGTATTTCCTGAAAATGTTAGCTCAATATTGTACTTAATTAATTCAGAAAAAATATTCAAAAATGTAAGCATGTGGAGAGCAAAACGTGAAGACCGGTCACGTTAGCCGGCCCGCCACCACTGTCCCGGTGATGTGGGGGGCGTCCCCCTCGACTGTTTTGCAGCGACCTCCCGCGTCAGAGACTAACGTTTAGAGGCGAGAGGGCAGGAGCTAACTCAAATGGGTAGAGCAGGGTAGGCCCGGGATTCGAACCGCCGCCTTATGGAGAGCAAACTTCCCCCACTCTAGCCACTGAGCTGCGCCCCTGAGGTGTTTTGTCTCTTGGCCTCATCGTAATAGGTGTTTTGGCCTCATCGTAATAGGTGTTTTGTCTCTATCAAAGTAGTACAGGTTCAGAATTCATTAATGAGAAACACGATGATTTTAGGAGCTATCAAAGTAGTACAAGTTCAAAATTCATTAATGAGAAACACGCTGATTTTAATAGTAGATTTTAGGATATTTGTGTCCGTGTTTAAAAAAATTGAAAATGTTAAAGTATTGATGATGTAATAATTTATTTAACTTTTTCAGACTTAACACAGTATACAAATATTGAAGCATACAAGCTAGAGGTGGGCAAAAAAAACCGGTTAATTAACCGAAACAGGTTATTAACTGGAATCGGTCATTAACAAGTTAGTGGTTAATCTTAACCGCTAGTTAATAACCGGTTATAAATATTTAGTATAGGAACTTGTTATTAACCGGTTTTTTTAACCGGATAACCAAAAAAACCTGAAAATTAAAAAAAGGCTAAAAGTCGGTTATTAACTGAAAATAACCAGTTAAATAACCAAACCAGTTAAAGTAATTAACCGGGCCAGTTAAAAAAAATAACTGAGTAAAATCAAAATTTTAAATTAACTATTATAACTAGTTAAGCAAACCGGTTATTGAATTAACCGATTTGTGCACCACCACGTATAAGACTAGAAGGTATGGGGACCGGCTGAGGCCCGGCTAGGACCGGCGCCGGTCCCCCACACCGCCCCCCCTCCATCCCACCCGTCATCCCCAGCGGCCCAAAGCCGGTCTTGCCGTGCCCCCTTTTGAAAATATAGCCGCTACTAACGGCTAGATTAATAAAAAAAAATAAAAAAAAAATCTTTTTCAATTTAAATATATACCCATTCTTTATACCATTTCCTCAATATTTCACCCATTCTTCTCCCATTCTCATCCATTTTTATAAAAAAAACTCCCATTTTTATACCAATCTTTTATAAAAAAAAATCTCTTCATCCACAATGGCATCTAATCCTTGGTGGTCCGGCTCTTCTTCGGACGAAGAGGAGATGTTTTTCGCAAACGCTGTGGTAAAGGCGGCGCAGATTCTTTTGGAAGAGGAAGAGGAAGAGGACTCGTCTGAAAACGTTATTATCAGACGAATACAGGTTAACAGAGACCGCGAAGGAGAGCACGAGAAATTGGTTAACGATTATTTTTCGGATGCACCCCTTTACAACGCCGACACTTTCAAACGAAGGTTCCGAATGAGTCGCCGTTTATTCACACTTTATGTTGTTTTATGTTGTATTTGTTAATTTTTATAAAGTTTTTATTAAGTTAATAAAGTAAAACTTAGAAAATTATAAAATAATGAGGTGGGGTAGCCCCATCCTCCATCCCCCTCAATTATGAAGGAGGCCCATCCCCACGAGCCGGTGATGTGGCGCCTACGTGGCGGCCCATCCTCGTGGGATGGGCCTCACCATACCCCTTAGTCTAACCACGGCTTTAGCCTTTAGCAATTAGCCATAGAAATAACTTTAAAAAGGGCCCAAGTCCCAAGGTCTTTGCCTAAATTTCACACACAGGTCTGGGCCATCTAGGTCTAGGGTGTTGGCTCACGTGTGTTTGGTCCATATCTAATCCCAGGATGAAAAGAAAAATCAAATAGACTAACGATAACCAAAATCAATATAAAAGAAAAGCTGAGGAAATATCCGAATATTGATAAATCGATGGGTGGTTTTACTATTTTTATAACTGATTTTTATGATTTAGTTATGAATATATATGTATAACTAGTCTAAGTTTCCGTGTGATACACGGGTGGCTAATAAGAAAAATAACTACTTTAATATACAAATTCAAACTCATTAAAATAAAGTGATCATTATTTACTTTAAAAGGACTTAGCACATTCAACTAATTATCTAATACTAACCGCATGAGCACGACCGGTTCATGACTCGAGTAAACGGAGTTATATTGATAGAATCAGCTTTATCAAACACGACATAATTTCATGTCCAAAACTGAATAGAATTACTACAAACAAACACATATACACCAAATCACACATGTAAACAATTATACAATTGTTTTACGGTTTCATGTCTGATTTTAGTTGATACACAACCCTTTGACCAATTTTGTTATTCCAGTCTCTCGCCAACTTCTCTGTCTCCTTCATCCCATCCTCCCTCCACCACCTCCGGCTGTTCCTTAAACAAAACACCTGCAACAAAATAAAAAGAATACTTTACATAGTTTTCACTTATAAAAAGTTTTTAGTTATAAAAAAATGAAAGTGGGTATATTTTTAAGATTTGGGCGAGAACAAAGTGTAGAGTATCACCATGAAATTGAGAAAGAATTTGAATACAAATAATAAGTGTAAAATTGGTTTGAAATAACCAAGCCTTACACCATGCGTAGTGGTACACATGAATAATGCTCCCATCCATGGGCATTGTGTGACACGTGTTATCCTAGTCAGCAAAGGGGCATTATGTGGCGTTTTTCACAAATGGACATAGTGGGATAATGCCCAATATTACCCCATCAATGATTACCCAATTATTATTTTCTTGTTTTTTTTTAATTTAAAACTAATGATATTTGATTTGGAATGATCTCATTGGCCAAACAATTTAAAGAGAGGCGTTGATAAAAGCACGCCTAGGAGGATTTTTTTGAAAAAATGCCCCCAGAGGGCTGTCCTTGGGCGTTGTGGGGCGTTTTTTTTAGGGAAAAAAACGCCCCAAAACCCCCCCACTACGGGTGGTCTTAAGATAATTTGACAAAGTAAATGAAAGCATGATAAATCCGTATTTCAAGACGTTTCATAAAGAGATAAAATAACGAACTATTTCAGTTGAATACACACACATCTTATGAGATGGTGACTGATGACCAAAGACGGTGATCATGAGGAAAAATAAGAAGTTGGTTATTGTGGTTGATGATTCTCTTTATATAATGTGTTAATGCAAAATCTATGAATAAATAAATGAGTAATGTTTCAAAAATTAACACCGCCTGTTGCTTTAAACTACACTTTCATTTTGCAGGTCTCATTTATACAGTATTAAAATTAAAAGAAACAAAAGATGTATACACAGGTCCATGAGAAGAAATATAGATGGACATGTTGTTCACTTTAGCTCTATAAGTTTGACTTAAAAAATCAAACTTATATGTAACAAACTTATAAATATTATTTATTCATTTACAACCTTAAAATCAAGTCTTTTGTATCCATTATTTATGATACTTATTGTACTTTTAAACATACAATTTGAGCCTTTTAAACCATATATGGGAGTATTTTCAACCTATTTGATTTGTTCGGCCAATTTAAGTCATTCTATTTTTAACTAATTTTTTAACTTGACTCGTTTGATTTAAGTCAAAATAGACTTACAAGATTAAGATATCTGACCTGCACAAATCACTTCATCCACAAGCAACAGCTGTGATGCAATTATCAGGCTGCAAAAAGATACCACAAAATTAATTCAAAGTTCAAGAATACTCCAAAAGAGTGTTCGGTTTCAGTTTTAAACTACTTGTCTATTTGGATATCGGATACCGTTAGTTGATGATTTGGCGCTTCACAACGTAGTTGTAAAAGATAACCTCTATCTCAAGATCAGTTGAATCCCCAATGTGCTGAAGTAAAAGAATCCTGTCACTAAGCAAATAAACTAATAACCTACTAACATAATAAGTTCTTAAATAACCAATGAACCTGTGAATCGCTAAGTTATTTACCTCTCCAAATTCTTAAACAACCAAAGGGAACCAGCAGGTGAATAAGAACCATATAATGCATAACCATATTACAGATCCCCCTATACTCCCTATAAAAATCAGACAGTTATTATTCGAGTCACATGTCCAGTTATTTAGTTAGCTCCTAGTTGTTCCAGCTTGTACTTTTCTGTTATCCATGCAGTATTAGCTTGTACATTCTGTTATTGTTTAATTCTAGTCTCCTATATATAGTGGAGAGCTATGCGTTGTATTTCTCAATTCAATCAATACATTAAGGATCAGTTACATATCAAAACAGTCTTGTTTTAGCTATATTGTTTAATAATGAAATCGTTTGATTTACAAAATGATATGAAGCACGTACGCTAAGCAAAGCATGATAGGAGCACATTTTTGTTGGAGATGAGAGCACGAAGATCACGACGAGTCCTTTCTATCTCCTTCAAATACTCACAGTCAACAACAGGTGCTGTTGCCTCCATGTATGTTTCAATAGACTGATTTCAACCTGCAAAAGAGCCTAAACATATCACAGTGTAAATATTACAAAGATAAATATCGCTCATACCAAATAAACTAAAAATGCCAAATATATGATCACTCAAGAACATTGAACTTACACGCTACAAGTATTGTTTGTAAAATGCTGTATGGCGCCAGCTGCTGTCCAAGATATAGAAACTAAAAAAATTTTAGAAAAACAAACACACAAATGTAAATTGTAAGGATGAGAAAAGAGATTACCTCTTCATCTGCTAAATTAAGATGCAGTCCCAAAATGCTTTCTACCTTCAGAAGCTTTTGTTTTCCCCTTTTGAGACTTTTGTTTCTTCTCCACACTCAGTTCAGCCACCAGTCTGATAGCACAGTAGAGAAGTCAAACGTCAACCACTGGAACAAATATAAGTCAAAGTTTACGATGTAACAATTGTGTGCAACCAAACCTTTCACATTTTGATGCAGCCCCCACTATCTTTTCCTTGTTATAAGGTGTATGACACGCTGGACACCTCCCTTCTGTATCATCTTTCTCAGCCATATCCATAATGTGATGCCAGCACCATACACAAATCTGTAAACAATGATTGTTTATGTTAATAAGTCACATATACCATAGATACCCTTAATTAACCAATCGTTCACATAAAACGTAAAACAGAATCATACTGGTGTTTCACTATTACAATTAGCTCAAATCGAAATAAAGTCCTTAATGTAATTTTTCTATCATATTGGTGTTTCATTTGTTACATCTACACAAAAGGTATCGAAGAAGATATAAAAAACATAAACCGCTACATCGGAATCATTCCGTAGATCAACTCATCCCTCTTATGCTATCCAACCACCAATCCAGCATTTGCCTAAATCTTTTTCATTCAGCAAACGAATCAATAAAATCTCATCAATAATGTTGTAATTTGATGTTGGGGTTTCCCTCGAAATCATGTGCGCATCATCTCAGAATCAACAATCAATTATCCCATTATAATTTTAGAGTTATTTTGCTTCATTTAGATGGTGAAAAAGAAATGCAAAATCGAAAGAACAACCATATCTAAAATAAAACACAAATGAGAAATCAAATTAACCTAAAATTGAAATCAAACCTGAGAGCATGACAGTACTTTGTAGTCCCAAAACAGGCTCTGCAATAAAACTCCAATATGTTAACCTAAAATATAAAAAAGAAACTCTCGGTTTGTGATATTAGATACTAACTTCAATGGTCTACCCTCCGAAACAAACCCATGTACTAACTGTATACTTCGAACCGCTTCATCCTCCTTTGAGTAAGTAATATATTTGTATAGTGTAAATATTACAAAGATAAATATCGCTCATACCAAATAAACTAACAATGCCAAATATATGATCACTCAAGAACATTGGACTTACACGCTATAAGTATTGTTTGCAAAATGATGTATGGCGCCAGCTGCTGTCCGAGATATAGAAACTACAAAAATTTTAGAAAAAAAACACACACACAAATGTAAATTTGTAAGGATGAAAAAAGAGATTACCTCTTCATCTGCTAAATTAAGAGGCAGTCCCACAATGCTTTCTACCTTCAGAAGCTTTTGTTTTCCCCTTTTGAGACTTTTGTTTCTTCTCCACACTCATTTCAGCCACCAGTCTGATAGCACAGTAGAGAAGTCAAACGTCAACCACTAGAACAAATATAAGTCAAAGTTTACGATGTAACAAATGTGTGAGACCAAACCTTTCACATTTTGATGCAGTCCCCGCTATCTTTTCCTTGTTATAAGGCGTACGACACGCTGGATACCTCCCTACTGTATCATCTTTCTCAGCCATATCCATAATGTGATGCCAGCACCATACACAAATCTGTAAACAATGATTGTTTATGTTAATAAATCACATATACCATACATACCCTTAATTAACCAATCGTTCACATAAAACGTAAAACAGAACCATACTGGTGTTTCACTAATACAATTAGCTCAAATCGAAATAAAGTCCGTAATGTAATTTTTCTATCACATTGGTGTTTCAGTTGTTATATCTACACAAAAGGTATCGAAGAAGATATAAAAACACATACCGCTACATCGGAATCATTCCGTAGATCAACTCATCCCTCTTATGCTATCCAACCACCAATCCAGCATTTGCCTACATCTTTTTCATTCACCAAATGAATCAATAAAATCTCATCAATAATGTTGTAATTTGATGTTAGGGTTTCCCTTGAAATTATATGCGCTTCATCTCAGAATCAAAAATCGATTATCCCATTATAATTTTAGAGTTATTCTGCTTCGTTTAGATGGTGAAAAAGAAATGCAAAATTGAATGAACAACCTGATCTAAAATAAAACACAAATGAGAAATCAAATTAACCTAAAATTGAAATCAAACCTGAGAGCTTTAACAAAGCTGATACTCGGCTCCATTCGCGGCTCGTTGAACATCATTACTTGATTTGACTGGAATCAGGGATCCTCTCGTGTAGCCGCTATTGAAGGGATTGTTGGAGAGCACAACGGCGTGGAATCAAAATAATGGTTTTGAGAAGCCATGTGAAGAATCTGGTTATCAATCTAGGGTTTACAATTGATAATGGGAACGAATTCATTATTTTGGATATGATTGGAATTGATTGAGAAGAGATTAGGTTTCCATATTGAAGAACGTTACAAAATTGATTGAAGGAGAATTGAGAAAACCTTTTGCCGCTTATATGAAATTGAAGGAGAATTGAGAGAAAGGAAGATTGCCGCTCAAAATCTAATTATCTGCCTAAATAGCTATGCCACATCATGGTCAATAAGTCAACATTATTTTGCTTTAATATAAGAGATAGATTAGATTAATAAACATATTCGAACCACTGATAAGCGTACCCTCGTTCTCTTCACAAATTAACATGTCTGTTTAATTTTATTTAACACAAAACATATATATACTTACTAGTTGAAATGAGCATGAATTGACACACATCTAAAACCGGCGTTTAACTGATAGATAACCAAATTAGCCAAGCCATGGTTTTATATAAACTGAATTAACCAAACCCGTCACTAGCCATTGCTTAAAAAACATAAAAGGCAAAAAATCGGCTATAGTGTTGGGTTTAACCTAAAATTAAACTGAACTAACATATACTCACCCCTTTCGAATCATCCTTAATTAACGTGAGCAACCCGTCCAATTTTCCTATATCAAGTCACGTTGCAAAATCTAAAAAGAAGCTTGATCTCGGGTGATTTTGATTGTTTTTATGAAGTAGAGTGGAGGGTGGGTCTTTCTCTTTCCTACGAAAATAGATGATAATTGTAAATAAAAAAATTGTAGTTAAACTGATATCAGTTTTTATTTTTTTAACATGCTAATCATCCTACCTCCTTGCATGACCATTCTCATGGTACCTTTTTCTTTACATGTTACTATAACTTACAAATTGTTCCCTAGAATCTAAATCCAATC
>JARYGA010013105.1:0-50000 GCA_030545235.1 Helianthus tuberosus
TCTTTGATGTTGAAGAATCCGATAAGAACAAGAAATAATAATAATAATTAAAATATTAAAATCAAAATTTAACATGCATAGGTGTAAGTACATAAGAAAGATACGTGTATGATTGTATACGTGTTCATCTCTTAAAGCTTCTAAGAAGTTGAAGGGACACTATAAATAGAAGCCAAACCATCTAAAGAAATGGTCTAGTCTGCCTTCATCTTTTGTCTATATCTATCTCTCTCTAAATATTCGCCTACCCTCTTTCATCTTTTACATATATATTTTTATTATCTTTATTATTTACACTATAATAATAATAAGGCTTTGCCCTATTTTAAGTGTTTTAACTCCCGATCGCCGCTACCCTTTTCGATTGATCTGAGCCCATAGCGCATGTCAGGGCTCTGCCCGACTAAGTTCGTTGGGGTTCAGTCTCGGGACATCGGGATAAGGTTGAATTAGGGGTACTATACTTAAATTACAAATATATATTTTTATTTCTACCAAACACACACTAGCTCTAATTCTGCTACGATACAGGGTATTAACTTAATCGCTATTACGATTCATTTTCCGACCAATCAATATATCCAATGGATGTTTAAGTGCTGCCCACACTAGGGTTATACTTTATCGTTCGTCATTAATTTGACGGATCATCGTTAATTCGATGGATGAAGTATTATACTTTGTCGTTCGTCATTAATTTGACGGATCATCGTTAATTCGATGGATGAAGTATTATACTTTGTCGTTCGTCATTAATTTGACGGATCATCGTTAATTCGATGGATGAAGTATTGCACTTTGTCGTTCATTGTGAGAATTTGATCTCGTGAGTTATCGTAATTATTGTATTAAGTTATCTACCTAGTTCGTATGCACTAGGTTACAAGGCAAAATCAATAGGCTAAGCCCTGCCTGTCTCAATCTGCAATATATCAAGGATTATCTGTAGACTAAATTCAGTCCGTATGAATCTGCATGATTATAATGTGAGTCATTCTCTCTTTTTATCAAATCTATTTACAAAATCATGTTTATTTTCAAAGTTATAATTACGGGGATTAAGTCTTTGTAATCACCAAATTACAGCCGGTATGTGGGGTTTTGTATACATTACTTGATAATCGTCACCATTGGGGCAGCCAATGGGGGATATGACCATAGTCACAGACACCATTGGACGAATGGGCCAATGGGTCGAGTGACAAATACCGTGGGTAGTTGGCTTGATATCAGAAACATTGTAATCGCTCTTAATACTGTATATTATAACAAATGTGTCATTTTAGTAAATAGAATGATTCACTCAGTATTTCCCGCTGACAAAACCTTTTTTAAAACGCGTTTCAGGTAATTACAGTAGATTGAAATAAGAGATGGATACGGCACTGAAATGCATCAAGAAGTGGCTTATTTTATTAATTAAATCAAATTAAGAAATATTGTTTTATGTAATCAAATTTATCTTTATTAAAGCTACCTTTGTAAAACATGGGTTTATCCCATCTATTTAATAAATAAAATCCGGTGTTTTCTAAACTCTGATATTTTTCCTAACTCACGGTTCTGATGAAATTTCCGCTGCAACGTTTTCAAAATAATCACCGGTACCACGGGCTGTTCGCGACTTCCGATTCCGTCCAGGGTGGGTCGGGGGTCGTGACATACGTCTTCCAGTACAAGGGCAAGCACCTCTCACATAAAGTTGTCCAGTGGATAGGTGGCTTCTGTTTCATGCTAAGGGGCTGCCGGTTGGTAGCAATTTCATTTTTGATGATGGCGGTTGACGTTGTTGTTTGATTTTTCCGTTTGTCTACTAGGTAGTCATTACCATGATTGTAGTAGGCTAGATTGAGTTGGTATGTTGGTTTGTTTTGCTTTTTGCTTACATATATGGGGCATGTCCTGTATATGAACTAGTGGGGAACTCATCCTCACTACTTGTACTTATTTGGCGGTTGTCTATAATAGAATCACCGGGGTAACCCTTTACCCAAAAAAAAAAAAATATATATACAATTACATTTATAAATATAAAGCAGTTAAATAAATAATAAACAAGTCGAGATCGAACTTGGAAGTTCCTCACCAGCTCGAGCTTTGAATATAGAGTTTGAATCGACTAGCTGACACCCATGCCCAAGCTCTAATATAGCTAGTATGAGAGTTTTAACCATTTAAGCGACTTGAAATTGAAATTCTAGCTTATAACTCAATTAACAACAAATTTGAACCACAAAATCACCACATTCATCAAACTAGTATATGCAATATGGTGTTAACCTCACCTTTGGCCTAAATCTCCACATTAACACTAGACATAAAAATCAATGGCTATACACACATAATCTTGATAGAGAAAATTCTAGTATTTTTCGTATGTTTCATTTAAATGATTAAAATGCCTCTTTAATCAATCAAAATCTACACCATATGTCCTATAGGTGGATCTGTTACACACAAAATTTTAAAACACTTCCAAAGAGTTGCAGGCATAAAAATTATCCCAACTTTTTCCATGGTAAAGATGTTATTAAGTACCAAGGATTGGTTAGGTAAAACACTATACTCCAAATAATAAATCTGACGTTATTCTTCAGTCTTCGCTAATAAAGTTTTGAATAAGATCATCATAGGTATGATCACAGCACTAATAAGATCATCTAAAAGCCTTTATCAGAGGTAAACCACGTACCTTGATGTCTGTCCCTTCACACCAACGAGGACTCCTATAAAAGAATTTGCACTAGCTAGCCATGCTATGATGGTTCTATATTATCAAATTAAGTGACATAGGGAATAACATTGGTCTAAAAATTTCCGCCTCATGCAAACAAAGTCTAATATAAACCAACAACAAAAAAGCTGAATTTTGCACCAACAAATACAACTCAAATAAGTTGCACAAATTAAAAAGCATGCACAAATTTTCATACAAAATTCACTAAAGAAAGACATTTACAACATTGAACGTTTGGAGACTAATTAAGAAAAATGAAGTATATACAAACATAATTTGCCGTCACTGAATGAAGTATATTCATGTATAATCATCGAATAGTAAAATATAAGAATCAATCACAAAAGTCGCTATATTAGCCAACTAAAAGAATTTACATTTTTACTAAAGTTTTAAAATCTAGATTCAAATATTGAAGATATAGAGTCCACCTTGCTTGTATGCTTCAAAAGCCTTCTGTCCTTAGCTCTCAACTTTGCAATTCGGCCATTACCTTTGTCATAAACTGTAATAACGGGCTGATCAAAGCAAAAGTAGCGTTTCCACGTAGGAATACACAAAATATGAGGAATTTCTTCCATCAGTCCAAACATTACTGATGGATTTAGAGTATGGTTCATAAGCAGCAGATATGCTAGCGGAGGAAGGGTGAGTTTGAAAATCAATTAAAGGTTCACTTGTCTTCCTAAATCCCCTTACACCAACTATTGATATGTTACAACTAATAGTGAAGAGCTTCGCAAACGTTCTTGGAACACCATCCTCCAACATCCATACACCGTAAACTTGGTCATAGGCCTCGTAATGGTGTTCAATCATAACAAGGGAATCCCTTTGCTGATACATGGACAAACTACAACGTAGCTGGGCTAAACTATCCGGAAGGTTTACCTCTCCAAATTCTTCACTTGTCGTATCAAATGAAATTATCAAGTTATAATACCCAAATGTAGCATCCACGGTAATTCTATCATGACCAAGCCAATAAAGAACTCCATCTACAACTACCTGTGATTCGGAAAATCTAATTGAATTACGAGGAAGAATGCTGCTATATGGACTCCTCCAAGCCCTAGTGCTTAATGTAAACACTTCAACTTGCCAAGGGATCATACCCCACAAAGATTTTATACAATTAAGCTTGACTATCTTAGGGTCATTAGTCTCGCCGCAAACCCAAAAACCTAGAACAGTTCCTTATAACTGATTATCTGGCACATTAGGCAGAACAACAGCAGCCTCTTTCGTGATTGAAGGATTCCAAATAACAGCCATGCGATCATTGTACAAACACAACAGGCCGTGAGAGGTGCCAGTTGTTCTATAATATTTAAGCATATCAACGAATGGGGGGACAGTCACAGAAACTTTCTGGCGGGGGAAAGTATCATCATCAACAATAATTGAAACATAATCTGGCTCACACTCGATATACCTTACAAGCAGATGATGGTGTTGGCCGCTGTAACCAGTTACGAAATCAGAGCTTTCTATCAAAGACTTCCATGATTTGCAGACGGGGAAATGAACTGGAACACGTGTCGTTCATCAAACGGTTTGCATGTCTGAAACGTCTCAAGTAGCAGTTTAGACGTCTCAAGATTATGGGGGAAACGTCTCAAGTATGTGGGAAACGTCTTAATAAACAAAACGTCTCGAAATGTGGGAAACGTCTTAAATGTCAGAATGAAACGTCTTAAACGTCTTAACATGCCACGTGTCAAATCCTGAGACGTCTTAAATGTCGTGAAACGTCTTAAATCTTGAGACGTTTGCATGTCGGAAACGTCTCTGCATGCATGCCACGTGTCGTTCATCAAACGGTTTGCATGTCGGAAACGTCTTGGTTGAAACGTCTTGACCAAAATTCTCGTTTTATCGAATTTTTTTTAATAAATTAGAATTCTTCCCTTTAAGTATAGTATTTGAGTACATTTCTGGAGCTCGCAAAAATGTCTAAAAAAAATAAAAATGATGTATACTGCTCGCAACCAGCAAACAAATCATCATTTTGGATTCTCAAAAAATGGAGAAGTTCCAAGGGTGAAAGTTCTTCTGAAGTTACATAACGAAATGATTCAGAACAAACCACTTTGTACACAATCAACAAAGTTTTCACATCCACCGGGCTGGTACATGGGCAATTCCAGACGGCGAAAGTGAGAACTTGTCAAAAGACGTGGAAACATTCTACAGAAATGGGGATGCGCCGTTCTGTTATTCAGCAGTTTTCACAAGATCAATAGAGTTGGACAAAAAATTTTGGGGGACTCTATTAGGTTTTCGCTGTGGCGGCTACCTAACGTCAACAGTTAATTATTCTTCCTAATATTTTTATTAAATCTAGAATTTTTTTCCCGTTATTAATTATTTTAAATTACAACTTATACATCATATTGAAGGATGGGTGGGAAGGCTAATGGCTTGGAGGAATAGAAAGATTCAAAGGGATCCGTTGTTAAACTTGCGGTGGACAATTCTTCCACCACAATTTTATGAAACGCTGTTAGATTCTACTCCTAAAAACGTTGTTAAATATGTCAATGGCAAATTACATCCATTTCCTTCTTTCTTCGAAGTGGATTACGACTTCTTTCCGTTACCGTTAGAAAATAACGAATGACTCCTAGCTCGACTAGAGTTATCGTCACAGGAGTTGGTGTATTACCCGTGCGAAAATGTTTGTGTCGGAAATAAATAGATAAGCGTTATTCACCCCCGTTTGACAAAGGTAAAAGTTTACTTAGGAGCATTACTAGTGCATTTGCAATATTGAAAAAAAACGGGAAAACCAGAAAAATGTATCTCTGCCGAGCTCAATGACAACTACGTGGTATCTAACATATCAACCGCAGGGAATGAAGCTGTCTACCAGTGTATGCTTATGGAGCATCTGGTTACGGATAAACCAATAAATATAACTGGAGACATTTGTAAAACTTTTTTGTCGTACAGACAATTCATTGCAGAAAAACTGTATTTTTGGCGGTGTTTACCCCGTCCAAATGCTGTCTAGTTTATGCAATAAAATACCTGTTTTTAATTTATTAATTTAATGAATAGTGATCAATGAAGCCAATATAAATAGGCATAGGCAATCTTGCCATTTAACAACATCCAATCACAATTTAACCTCAAACTTGAAATTTGTTAACAAAATCATGGATTCTTGGACCGACGAAGAAGACATTGCTATTGCCGTCTCCTACGCCGCCGCTCGTGATGAAGGCACTTACTCAATTTCCGATCCCGCGTTCTGGGGTCAGGTTATGAATTATTTCTGCATTCACGTGCAACAAACGACCCGTAGCGCCAATGACGTCAACACTCGGTGTGCTTTCCTACGCTTCAAATGTAGCCGTTTCTTAGGAAGGTACAAGAACGTTAAAAAAAATCGGCACAACAACCTGGCTGAAGAAGAGGTCATTGAAAAATCCCTGCTAGACTACGCAATAATTTATGACGAGGACTTTGAACACATTTCAGTGTTTGAAACTTTGAAAAATTATATTTAGCTAGCGTTTTTAGGATTTTATATAAATTTATCTTGTATCGTTTTTTAGGATGTAATAACTTTGGTAATTTAAAGTTATTATTGTTTAAAAGTCAATATTTAGAAACTTATAAATATGAAAAATAAAAAAATGGGACAGCCGGGTATGAACCCACGCCAAACACGGTTCACACAAACACCAACGACTTAACTAACATATCACAATTTTTTTATACACTCATTTTTAAGGGAAAATAGCCAAATGTAATTTTCGAAACCTCAGGGACCATTTATGTAAAATATGTTAGTACAGGGACCAAAAATGTAATTTTGAAATCAGATCTTAAAAAGGGGGTCTTCTTTAAAGAACCGGCCCTTAGTGAGACTATAACCCGCGCCACTCATGTATAACCTAAACGTCTTAACCAGTTTATCCTCCGTCTCGGAGCTGATATAACTTGAAGTTATATTGTATTTATATACTCGTTATATTAAACTATATTATTTCAAACAAACATATTCAAAAACTTAAAAATATGAAAAAGGGGGTCTTCTTTAAAGAACCGGCCCTTGGTGAGATTCGAACCCGCGCCACTCTTGTATAACCTAAACGTCTTAACCAGTTTATCCTCCGTCCGAAGCTGCTGATATAACTTGAAGTTATATTGTATTTATATACTCATTATATTAAACTATATATTTCAAACAAACATATTCAAAAACTTAAAAATATGAAAAAGGGGGTCTTCTTTAAAGAACCGGCCCTTAGTGAGATTCGAACCCGCGCCACTCGTGTATAACCTAAACGTCTTAACCAGTTTATCCTCTGTCCGGAGCTGATATAACTTGAAGTTATATTGTATTTATATACTCGTTATATTAAACTATATTATTTCAAACATCTAAATTCAAAAACTTAAAAATATGAAAAGGGGGTCTTCTTTAAAGAACCGGCCCTTAGTGAGATTCGAAACCGAACCACTCGTGTATAACCTAAACGTCTTAACCAGTTTATCCTCCGTCTCGGAGCTGATATAACTTGAACTTATATTGTATTTTTATACTCGTTATATTAAACTATATTATTTAAAACAAACATATTCAAAAACTTAAGTTTATTTTAATTTTATTTATACACGTTATTTATTTTAATTAATTATTTTAACAAAATAAATATTTATAATTTAAACTTGTTATACACTTTTTAACAAATATTTATTATAACATAACTTAAACTTGTTATTTTTAACATTAACATTATTGGGTGTAAGCCGAAACCCGTAAGCCGAAACCCGTAAGCCCAACCCCGTAAGCCCAAACCCGTAAACAGTTAAAGAAAATATAAAACATTATTATATTAAAAAAAGAAAATACATACTAAACATTACATTAAAAAAATATATAAAAAGAGAAAAAAAACATTACATTCATAAAAAAAATACAAACATCTAAATCCAAACCCTAATCGTTTCCCACTGCGCGACATGTTCGAAATCATGTCCTTCATCGTGGCGGTAGTTGATGAGGGCAACCGCCTTGATGTCCTCCTCGCTAAGGCCCTGGGATAAATCCTCCGCAGATTTGTAGTAACCCTCGAACTTCTTACAGTCCAACCGTATAACCCGAAACCTTGAAGATAAGGTGTCAACGGTGCGGCCGTGGTCCGGACCACGGAGTTGTGCAAAATATTGTTGCACACGCACCCATAGACCCCATGCCCTCGACGAGGAGGATTGGTATACACCTCCTCCAAAGCCTCCACCAATGCAATGTCCTCAACTTCGGACCACGACGAAGAAGCCATGTCTGCAAAAACTTAACCGCGTCTGCTTGTAAACGTTGAACAACGAAAGTAGAAGAAGAAGAACGGCGTGTGTGTTTGTGTGTGTTTAGGGGTATATATAGTGGGGTTGGTTAAATGAATATTTAATTTAATAATAATTTTTAATTCAAACGTCTTAAACGTCTTAACGATTCTCGGTAATGTAATTTTTATTTTTTTTGAACTAAAATTCAAACGTCTTAATTGACTGTTGAACGAATTAATTGGCTGTTGAAACGTCTTTAACATTGAATTATACTGAATTGAACTAGCATTCAAACGTAAATTAGTAAAATTTATAACTTTATTATGATTGAATACAAAGTACATAAAAAACATAACACAAAAAAAATACAAACATAATCATTTGAACTAGAATACACCAACCCGCTACTTCCATAAATTTAAAACGGGGTAGGAGATCCGGATTTTGATTCCGGAATTTGCATCGAAACACCTAGGAATAAATATGGGTCGTGAACTGGTAAGTTCCATCAACCCACATTTATATTGGCCTTGGTGATATGTAACGGGTTGTTCACATTTGGTTATGCGGTTATGCGGCTTCGGTGATGTTAGAGGACCTGGCTAACACATTGGTGAGAGCCCATTGTGTTAGCCAAAGTCTCATCAACCACCCTAAACGGGCAGAACCGTCAAGTGCCGAACAACCCGTTAGACCCTTCACGTGTCCGTTATAGATGAGTTCTTGAACCCGATCAACCCCGCATGGCACGTGGAAGAGGAAATCCGATCTCATCCCATTAAAAGGGAGAAGATCTGTGTCCGTTGTAGATGACTTCTTAGACCTGTTGTAGATGACTTCTTACACCCGTTTGTTGAATCAGGGGTCTGCCCATTTTTTGAAGCTGTGAACACCAATGGGGTATAAGATATGGTGAAGAAGAAAACGTTGTGTATGACAAGGTTGAAAATTGTGATCGACTTAAAAAGAGGTTTCAAATGTCTTAAAAAAAATTTAGAAAACGGGAAACGTCTCAAACGTCTCAAGGTTTGAATAAAACGACTTAAAAAGAACTTTGGAGACCGTGAAACGTCTCAAGGTTTTAAAGAAACGTCTTAAATTTTATTTTAAAAACGTGATAAGTTCAGACGTCTCAAGCCGTGTTGAGGCGTCTCAAGCCGGCTTCAAACGTCTCAAGCCATGCAAAACTATCAGCTTATCGGCTCAACTTGTAAAACGTCTCAAGCAGCCGTCTGAAACGTCTCAGCCAAGACGTTAAGACGTCTGAGCTGTGTCGGACACGTGGCAGCGTTTGGTTGGTCAGCTGCCAAGACGTTTGAACATGTTTGAGGCATCTCCCCAAGACGTTTAACTTGGCTATTTTGGAAAACTTGACCATAACTTGGCCATTTTGGCTATTTCCCCTTTAAAAATTACTAACCCAACCATTACCATGTTTTATGTATAATCTATACATATAATAAAAGAAACCAATTTGAGGACACTTGTCATTATTCTAGACCATCCTTAATTGTAGATAATAATTAGAGTAAACTTCCGTTTTGCTCCCTTTGGTTTGAACACTTTAACGGTTTTGCTCCAAACCTTTAAAAATAGCCATTTTGCTTCCTGATGTTTCAGGTTTTTTTTCCAGTTTGCTCCCCGCCACTAATTCCATCCAAATTGTTTGTGTTTCCATTTTGCTCCCCGCAGGGAGCAAACTAGCAACAAAACCAAAACATCAGGGAGTAAAATTGCTATTTTTAAAGGTATGGGGCAAAACTGTTAAAGTGACCAAACCACAGGGAGCAAAACGGAAGTTTACTTTAATAATTATTTAATTTAAATTATTAAATATTAATGAAATTAATATAAATCTTCTATAAAAAATAATATCTCATAACCTATAACCTGTTTTGCCACATATATTCGGTAATATTATTGTGAAAGAATCGAAACCGACCCGAAAGAAAAAACAAATTAGAAGTTAGATAGAATTTATATTTAATATAAATAATAACTAGGTTATAACCCCGTGTTACATACGAGTTGAATAAATAAATTTTATATATTAAATAATAAAACAATATATCTTTAAAAACATCCTTTATTGCACGGGTTGAATACATGTAATTTTATATATTAAATAATAAAAAAGTTATATCTATAAGAATCATATTGTACGGGTTGAATAAATGTAATTTTATATACCAAATAATAAAAAAAGTTATATCTTTAAAACCACGTGTATTACATGAGTTGTTATATCTTTAAAAACCCCGTGTAATACACGGGTTTATCTATTGTTAAAAAAATATTTCTAAATCAAAATGGATTTTTTTTATTATTTTTATCCATTAGTTTTTTTAAATATAATTTTATTATTATTTTGTATATAAAGTTATATTTATTCAAGCCGTGTAATACACGAGGGTTTTTAAAGATATAACTTTTTTTTATTATTTGCTATATAAAATTAGATTTATTCAACCCGTACAATACACGGAGTTTTTTTAAATATAATTTTTTAATTATTTAGTATAAAAATTGTAAGTGCAGTATCCGGTGACTGAAGATATCAATGTCAAATAGAACCGATAGCGACAGTTAAGGGGGAGACTGTAAGTGCAGTTCCTGCAGGGTAACTGTCGCTTATCAGTTCTGGTCAACCAAAGTAGAAGTCCAAGTTAAAGTCAACATAATGAAGAATTCAAGACCACACGAAGACCATGCATTGATCAAGGGGGAGTTTGTTAATGCACTTTAGGTGATAAGTGCATGTCTTCCAATTTGTAGGGTCTTTATTGTACATGTATTGAAACTTAGTCCAAGGTTTATCCTTGGACAAGTTGTCCAAGTTTTAGGCTAGACTTGTGTCTAAGTTTTGGTCCCTAGTCTATATATATGTGTTGTATAGGATTAGGGCGAGTGGGACACAACATAGACACAACGAAAACAAGAGAACCCTTGAAAGCTTTGTGCACCTCTCACAAGATCCCATCTATTCTCCATCACTGTGTGTATTCTAGAGAGAGAGGGAGACTATGTGTTAGTGAGAGAAAGCTAGGTTTAGATCTTTGTGATCTAAACCAGCTTGTAGATGATGTATACTCCTTTGGTTTGTGTAATCTGTGATGACTGATTCATTAATAAAGGGTTCATCTTCTACATATTTCTATCTTGTTCATATTTTGTTCTTCATGTCTTGAATCAAGTGCAATGTTTGATGTTCGTCATCGATCCGGTGCTTTAACAGTGGTATCAGAGCTGTTTCCAGTTTTACTTGAAATTTCTTCAACTTTCATCGATCCGGTGCTTTAACAGTGCTTTAACAGTGGTATCAGAGCATGGTGCAATTTCTTCAACTTTCATCGATCCGGTGCAATTTCTTCAACTTTCATCGATCCGGTGCTTTAACAGTGGTATCAGAGCATGGTTACCGATTCGGAATGGTCTAACCGCCTTCCGAATCACCATTGCTCTTGATTTGATGTTTGTTTCCGCCAAACATCCTGAAGACTTGAAGATTCTGGAGAAAACTTAAAGAAAATGAAGCTGTTCGTCGGCTGTGATGGTTTGGAGATCTAGGGTTTTGATCCAGAAAGGCAATGTCCGAGTTTCAAACTTTGTGTTTGTGTTTCCGGGGTATTGGGGAACCAGTGTGAAGTCACACTGGGGAGATAGTCCGGAGACTGGTTATTGAATCTTGTCTGAGTTTTACACTCTCATCAACCTATTCCGAGTTTTCCTTTTTAGGGATGAGTGTTCCGAGTTTCAACTTTCAACTTGTTCAGAGTTTTAAAATTTCAAGTAAGTAACAGGTTCCGAGTTTATTGTTCTGAGTTTTGTCCATGAATTTCTTCATATTCCGAGTTTTAAATCAGTTCTGACTCTGATTCTGTTTCAGTCAGTTATGGTTTTGTTCTGAGTTTTAAGATTCTGAGTTTTAACTGGACTGTCCGAGGTTTACATCTTTTCACTCCGAGTGTTCACATCTTTTCAGTCCGAGTTTTGTAAAACACGCAGTGTAACTCAGTCAGTGTTCTGAGTTTTTGTAACTCATTCAGGTCAGTGTTTTGAATGCTTACAAACTCAAACGGTTCCGAGTTTTCTAACATGTCCCAGTCTCAGTTTGTTTTAAAATAGATCTGGGTTTTCCATTTGGTTAGTTCCGAGGTTTCCGAGGTTGCGAGTTTTTGAACCGTGTCAACATAATTCCCGAGTTTTTAAACAAGTCAAATAGTTGTTCTGAGTTGTTTTTAACAGTCAAGACAATTTGTGTTTATATTTCCGAGCTTTAATGTGTCCAAGGTTTATGACAGTTTCCACTCAAAGTTTCAGAGTTATGTTTTTTAATCTTCCGAGTTTTTGAAGATAGCTATCTCCGAATTTTGTCATTAATGCTCAGCATTGTTCTTCTGGTTTGGTCGATTGGCAGTTCCAAGTTCATCAATAGTCCGAGTTTTGATCACTATATGTGAGTTTTTTGACCACTATATTTATTTAGTCCGAGCTTTTTCCTTGTCTTCATTTGATTCGAGTTTAAGTCTCTTTTAATTGATCCGAGTTTCCTTTGAGTTTATACTGTTTCATTCAGAGTTTTTGATTCTTTGACTGTTCCGAGTTTTTTGGATATCTCAATTTGTGTGTTAATTTGAGCTTTCACAGTTCCGAATTTTGAAAACAAAGATCTCAACTCCGAGTTTTTAGTTTGTTGATAAACTGTTTGGCGGTCCAATTTATGTAGAACATACTGTTAGCTAGTCTGGTTTAGCAGCAGGTCTGGGTGTTCAGTCTTGTGTCTTTTTAAAGGTAAAACCTGTTTTGGTCTCTGTTCAGTGCTTCAAATTTGTTTTAGTCTGATATGAGATAGAAACGTTGCCGAAATTTATGGTTGGAGTTTACTATGTGTACACTGCATACTTATTCTGAGACACTTGTTTGGTTAATGTGTTTAACATATCGAAGATTGGTCCCAAATTTGTTCTGATCCGGATTTACCTTGTCTTATCTGTTCTTTCGGGTTTATTTGTTAAACTAGCCGTTAACAGTTAAATCTGGTTTGTTTGTAAATGATGGATTTTGATAAGTTTGATCAGTAGAGTGTTTCGGATTGGGAAAATTTTGGTGATGAAATTTTTTTTCGGTGAATTTTTGTTCGGTAATGGCGGTCCATGATTATTTACAAGATTCTCGGTGTTGGAATGTGGTTCTTACTAGAGATTCGCGTAACAAGTTGAGACTATTATCGAGTGTTAGAGGTGAATAAAACAAGAGTTGATTGGACTTTGATAGTTTACGAAGAAAAAGGGGGAGTAAAAATTCTATTTTCTTCATAAATCTAAAGCTTGTGCGTAAAAGGCTCGTGTGTAATGGAATTTCGTCATGTGTGTTTGTGTTGTTAATCAAGTGTTGACGTGATGAAGTTGATTTCTCGGTTGACGACTAGTTAAAGATTGAGGCTTATTATGTTGCTGTTTAGAGTAGAGAAGATTAGTTTCTTGGTCCCTCTTTAGTAGAGAAGATTAGTTTCTTGGTCCCTCTTCCAAGACGGGTGCTAGTCAGTTCTCGAAATAATATGGTGCATCTTGTTAAGGGGAAGATCAGAGATGAAAGCCATCGGGGATTCAGTGGATTCATGAAGATAGGAGATTGATTCATGAAGATTCGTGACGAGATGAGATCATACATGAAGGGTTGTAGATTTTGATCATGATGGTGGATGTACTTTTACAGAGTTCAGTTTGTTATTAAGTTATCGAACTGAAATTCATGTCTTAGTGAAGTTTGAAGTGTTCAAGGTTGGACATTGGAAATCCAATGTTTCTTTCTGCTGCCGGTTAAGTTTGAAGATTAATGTATCGAGCGATGCTCTTACATGTGGTTGTAGGTCGGTTCACGTTAACTTGATTTGGGAGTAGTTTGAGGGGGAGGATCTACAACGTCTGGTGTTGGATGCTTCGGGTTTCTCAAAGCGGCCTTAAGTGATCGTCAACAAGTCTTTAATTAGAAGGGTTGAAGATCGTTGTGCTCTACCTAAAAGCTCAAGTCTCAGCTAAAGTTGAAAGCATGCATGATATCATCAGTCAAGGGGGAGTCTGTAAGTGCAGTATCCGGTGACTGAAGATATCAATGTCAGATAGAACTGATAGCAACAGTTAAGGGGGAGACTGTAAGTGCAGTTCCTGCAGGGTAACTGTCGCTTATCAGTTCTGGTCAACCAAAGCAGAAGTCCAAGTTAAAGGTGTGGAATTTGGTCGATGTGAGGCGATGCAAGAAGAGTTAGCTCAGTTCGACAAGTTAAAGGTGTGGAATTTGGTCGATCTTCCAAAGGGCCAACATGCAATCAACACGAAATGGGTTTTCAAGTGCAAGAAAGACGATAAGGGTGTCGTTGTCAGAAACAAAGCACGGTTAGTTGTTCAAGGCTTCAATCAAGAGGAAGGGATTGATTATACCGAAGTTTATGCAC
Source organism: Helianthus tuberosus (assembly GCA_030545235.1). NCBI lineage: Eukaryota > Viridiplantae > Streptophyta > Magnoliopsida > Asterales > Asteraceae > Helianthus > Helianthus tuberosus. The sequence continues at coordinate 14,490 of JARYGA010013105.1, forward strand.
CGGTGGCAAGACTGGAAGCTATTCGTTTGTTACTAGCCTTTGCTGCACACATGCGTATCAAAGTCTATCAGTTGGATGTGAAAAGCGCCTTCCTTTATGGGAAATTTCATGAAACTGTGTATGTGTCCCAACCACCGGGTTTCGAAGCTCCAGGGTTAGACAACAAGGTCTATCTGTTGGACAAGGCTCTCTACGGTCTCCATTAGGCCCCTCGAGCATGGTACGAGACGTTGTCAAAGCATCTATTGGAGCATGGGTTCTCGCGTGGTGCGATTGACTCCACTCTGTTCATTTTGAAGAAAGGGGGAGATTTTCTGATTGTGCAAATTTACGTTGATGACATAATTTTTGGTTCTTCAAATGAAGAATTGTGTCGTGAGTTCGAAGCGGTGATGAAGTCAAAATTTGAAATGAGCGCGATGGGCGAGTTATCCTTCTTTTTAGGTATTCGAGTGAGTCAAGGAAAAACCGGGACGTACGTGCATCAGACAAAGTATGTTCACGAGATTCTCAAAAGATTTGGATTGGAAGATAGCTTACCCTATGACACGCCTCTCCCGAAAAATCTTAAGCTTTCACCCGATAAAGAGAAAGATCCTGACGTGGATCCGACTCTATATCGAGCAATGATAGGTTCACTAATGTATCCTACTGCTTCACGGCCAGATATTATGTTCTCTTTTTGTTTGTGTGTTAGGTACCAATCAACTCCGAAGGAGTCTCACTTGAAAGCAGTCAAGCGTATTTTCAGATATCTGAAAGGGACGCCTAAGCTTGGATTGTGGTATCCGGCTGAAGGTGGTTTGGATTTGATGGCGTATGCGGACGCAGACTTCGGAGGGTGCCCGATGAACAGAAAGTCAACCTCTGGCGGCACACAACTTCTTGGGAACCGTCTTGTCTCTTGGCAATGCAAAAAGCAAGTTGCCGTTTCTCTATCCACGTGCGAGGCCGAGTACATTGCTGCATCAAGCTATTGTGCTCAGGTCTTATGGATTCAACAGCAAATGAGGGACTACGGTTTGAATTTTACTCGAACTCCTATTCTTGTCGATAACAACTCTGCCATTTCCATAACTAACAATCCTGTTAATCACTCACGCACTAAGCACATAGATGTTAGGCGTTATTTCATTCGCGACTGTGCTGAGAAGGGTTTAATAGAAGTGGTTAGGGTAGACACCTTGGATAATCTTGCCGACCTGTTTACAAAGACATTCGATCGGGCTAGATTTGAAAATCTGGTCCGAATGATTGGCATGATCAACCCCGAGTAAAATGCTTTTCAAAACTCGCATAGAAACGTTATTTTATGTTTTCTGTACAGTTCTTACCGCTTTCCTAAAATTGAAAAACTCCAAAAATATTTTACTTAGTTGTAGGATAAATTTAAAAAAAAAATTACAAAAACATATGAAAATTTTAAAATGAAGTCGTGTTGAGATATAAGGGAAATGATAGTACATCGGTTAGTCGTATCTGGTGCAGGACTATGGTCATATATAAAATTAACCGTTAACTGTTACAGCTTCATCATACGTTGCTTCGGTAGGTTTTACGCGTAAATAAGAACCTGTCTTTGGTATATAAACATAATGAACTGCGTAACTTGTGTGGCACATCTCTCGGATATATGGTCTTGGTACCGTAATTTCGTTTGATAGATTGCCGAGGTTCTGAGATACGTGGTCTTTATGCTGTTTATCATCTGGGTATCATGGTTGTTTCTTTTACCGGAAAATAACGGGGACGCAAGTCTAGATCTTCCATGATACCATACATACGTGTAAATATCCTTAATTCATGATGCATTCGACCCAAATAAGTGATAAACAATCACATGTCCCACAAAATTATGCGGGAGTCAAGTTCGTCTCTTTGTCTGTACGATGGTACTAACCTGTTCACGAACTTGCTCCTGTGCCCTTTGCATCTGAAATTCAAGTTCCTCCTCAATAATTGATTCTATCACAAAGGACTTGTTTTCAATACCAAATAAGTGAGTATCTCACATTAGCTTATACGTCAAAACAGATGATAAATGGTATACTCACCAGTAAGATGATCTCTCGTGCATACCTTGATACGGGAGTATATTCTGATGTGGGTAAACATAGTTACAATCAGTTATTAATACACTTAACATCATATCTCGAAAACAGTGTTCGAAAGTGTGCTAAAGCTTAAGCGGACCACAATACCGTTGAACGTCTTGAACTGTTAATATCATTCTAAAAGCTTAAACTGAAGAACTATGCTTCTTGTGTTGGATATTGACAGAAAAACCGATATGATCCCTTTGCTCCGATTTCACAAAAAGATAATTAGTGTAAATACGTTCGTAGGTTTAATTTCTTTATTCAGTCAAAAAAAAAACAAACAAAAAGATTTTGCTTTCTTGTTTCTATGTGCGAGTTATCATTTTGAAAATTCTCTAAGGGTTGTGAACATTCTTTAATAAGGTGTTAAACATCAAGTTAGGTAATCTTAAAATAAGTCTTTTTGTATAAAAATCGGTCGTGAAAGATCCATCTAAGTGTGTGGGTAATCACGTCATTTTAAGGTGTTTCGGTAAATCTGCTTCCAAGTTGTGATATTTTTCCAAAAGTATAAGTTTTGAAGTAAGTTGTTCTGAATGATCGTGTTTTGAAATACAAATTATTAAATATTGGTTGTTTAATATTTCAATTGTTGATTCCGGGGTATTGGAATTATTTTTGGGATCCAGGTTTGGGCTGAGTATCTCCGGGGTTAAGATTCTTAATCCGGTGTTAAGTGTTTCAGGTCTGGATCGTTCATCACAAGATGGAAGATTTGAAGAAGCTGTGTGCGTCTGGATCGTTCGTCTCAAGATAGAAGATTTGAAGAAGCTAAGACGTCTGCCGTTGCATTCCTTTGAAGAAGATGAACCGTTTGCTGATCAATACATCAAAGTCGTGCAGTTCTGTGTGAAAAACCAGGCAGCGAGTACTCGAAGAGAGTATGAAGATCTCAAGACCAATGAAGACCATGCACTGATCAAGGGGGAGTTTGTTAATGCACTTTAGGTGATAAGTGCATGTCTCCCATTCTATAGGGTCTTTATTGTACATATAATGAAACTTAGTCCTAGCTTTATCCTTGGACATTTTGTCCAAGTTTTAGGATAGACTTTTGTCTGAGTTTTGTTTAGGACAAAAGTCAGAGTTTTGCTTTGTGTAGTTTGTTTGTCCGGGCGTTCTAGTTTGTCTTGAAAGTCCGGGTTTTGCCTTGTATTTATACCTTTATGTGGAATAGACAAGGCAGCGATTCTGTGTGAAATTCTGTGCACCTAACCCTAATCATTGAGTGTGTGTTTTGTCTGGCGGCTACTGTGTGTGACGTCATTCATCTTCTTCATCAAGAATACTCTGTGTATTCTTGATTTCTCTCACAAATCTTTGCATACTAGTGTTTCATCTGCAGTGGTTAATCATCAGGTGGATTCCGCACACCTGTTGGTGGCTTTAGCTGAGTGAGATCTTGGATTAGGAGGCCTTACAAAAATTTACATTTCTTTCACCCGTGAATACACAGGGTTTTTTAAAAGTATAACTTTTTTATTAAAGTAAACTTCCGTTTTGCTCCCTGTGGTTTGAACACTTTAACGGTTTTGCTCCAAATCTTTAAAAATAGCCATTTTGCTCCCTGATGTTTCGGTTTTTTTGCCAGTTTGCTCCCCGCCACTAACTCCATACAAATTGTTTGTGTTTCCATTTTGCTCCTCGTAGGGAGCAAACTAGGAACAAAACCAAAACATCAGGGAGTAAAATTGCTATTTTTAAAGGTTTGGGGCAAAACCGTTAAAGTGACCAAACCACAGGGAGCAAAACGGAAGTTTACTCTTTTTATTATTTGTTATATAAAATTACATTTATTTAAACCGCACAATACACGAAGTTCTTAAAAATATAACATTTTTATTATTTAATATATAAAATTCTATTTACTCAACACGTGTAATAAAAGAGGTTTTTAAAAATATATTATTTTTTATTTAGTATAAAAAATTACATTTATTAAACCCGTGTAATACACGGGGTTCTAACCTAGTAGTAATTATATAAGCAATATAACATTCGATCCTTTAACAATCATTCAAACCATCGCATCTGTTCATGTATCCAAGGAACAAACCGTTACACAAACCGAATTTTCCCTTTGTGAACCATTATTCGACCCTATAAATTAGCAACCTTCTTTATTTTATTTACGTTTGGAAAAGCAAAATCCGTTGTGCATTTCCTTCTGGCGATTTGTAACTGCGTCTCTTCGCCTCTGGCGAGTCGTAACCGCCACTTCAACGTCTCCGGTGAGTCATAACCACCACCTCTTTACCTCCAACGAATTGTAACTGCCCTGTCTTTGTCACGCATATGGATCTTTCTTATCGATCTTGGCGAAGAAGTGTGGAAATTGAAGTGATTAAAAATCCTGATTCACATATATCAAAAGATTGATGACTTGGATAATCCCCAAAGGACTGTGGAATCTTCAGAACAAGTTAAAAAAATCAAAATTCGAAAAACAAGGACAACGAAGGACTGCCGCAAATAAAGAAATCAAATCGCAGAACCAAAATTCGAATACAAATTCAATGAAGGACCGTCGAATAAAATACACCGACGCGAGAAAGATGCAACCAAGAAAAAAAAAATTCTAAATCGCTTCCGTAAAATTTTCTAGAACAATAATCGTCGGATTCAGTCGTACGTGATGGGATGATGGTGGCGCCGTGATGATGCCGCTGCCGGAGGAGGCTGAGCGGTTACGTTCCCGGTGAAGGCTAGGCTGTGGTCATGATGTTGAGTAGTGGTACTGATGATAGAGAAAATGGGAGGTGTTTCTTCTTATTTTGGTTTAGAACCAACAAATGTCGTATTATTGTCCATTAAAAGATTGTTTAATATTTTCCTTAGTAACATCATCCCGATAATAATATATATATTTTTTAATTAGCCAATGCAAAGGGATATCTAATGAATCATATGAGTGTTCATATGACATTTTTTTATATTGCATGCCTTTTTTAAACAAGGCTGAGTATATAATTATTCAGTATGTTTTTATCATCTATGTATTTTCTACACTTAGATTTCCTTTCATGTTTCTTTTTAATCTATGAAGTGTATTTTCTATACTTAGATTTCCTTTCATGTATCTTTTTAATGTATGAACCTTAGAATTATAAAATTATTTTCATAAGAGGTTGGATAGCAATTATGCACAAATATCTATTTTTAGTCGTACAATTTAACACAAAAGTTATACCTATTCTTCTTTTTTATTTCAATGTTGGTCTTTCACTCTATGAATATTCACACTTTCTTTATAAAAAAATATTAAGTTATTAAAAAGAGGTATTACTAAAAAGTTTAGTGACTTAAAGATGTATATTAACAGTATTTAATGACTACTTTCGATGCCAATAAAATGTCCACCCAATTCCCTGATAGTTTCATTGCCTAAATTCATGTCTCATCAACAACTATATTCCAAACTAAAGTATTTTATAAATTTATTTATTTTTATTTACAAATCATCTAGCCACTTGCGATTTAACAAACTACAACGATACATGCTGATGTAAAATATATTTTTATGGTTTTTGAACAATGAAAAACACGTGTTTATATCCGTTTGGGCATATATCTTTTGATTGCTACACCAAATATCACTACTTTACCGAACCAAACTGATATTGACCAAAGGCCCCCTGCAACACGCGGGGGCGTATTACTAGTTACATTACTATAGTCATGATTACCCTAAAAACCTCATTATAGCTTTTAGATTTATCGGTTGTGAAATCAAGTTATCATTATTTACTATTTACGTGACACAACCGACCGAAACATAAAAGTCAGACGTCGATGTCAGGTTAAGAGACTTTGGGGCACCGAAAATCTAGAGCTCGATGTAAAACAAATCTTGCCTTGCATTCATAAATCTAAAAGCTAATAAATCCAAAATTAGTTGCATATACCCAATATAAATATAAATATAAATCTAAAATTAAAATATCATGTATATCCTTTTTAATAAACTTTTAGTTTATAAACATTTTACCGAACATAAAATGAACTTTTTAGTTTACGAACATTTTTACCTTGATATACCAAGCCCATTTGGTCTCGCGAGCCTAAATGTGTAAGACCCCGTCGGTAGTTCAAATGTGGTGGTTCTATCATACTCAACTAGACTAGTTATGTAGTATGTTTAAGGTCTGGCCAGTTAGATGGAACCGTTTTGGAGATTGTACTATTATATATATGACCAAATTGTATGTTTAAGGTCTGGCCAGTTAGATGGAACCGTTTTGGAGATTGTACTATTATATATATGACCAAATTGATAAATAAGGGGGAAAATTATCAAAATGTTGGTTGACCAAGTGGCTTTGCAATTTTGTCATCTTACTGCGTCTTTGGAAGGTCCACACAGCCTCGGAAGCGTCCGACTATCATGTTGAAGCGTCCATTTCCTACAAGCTGACACGTGTCCGACATGTTCAAGCGTCGGTGGCTGACACATCATAACAAAAAAATTTCTTGATGCGTCCCTGAAACCTGTGTACGTGGCTCCGCCGACACTTCCGAACGGCTTGGCCGACGCTTTCAAGGCTTGGCCGACGCTTCCGAGGCTTTGCTCGACGCTTCCGAACGGCTTGGCCGACGCTTCGATGGCCTGCTCGACGCTTCCGTGTGGGCTTAAATAATTAACGAAAAAAAAGGAAACTCAATAGCCTTTTTTAACTTTTTAACCGTTGCACACGTCGTTTCAACACCCCTAATTTACCCACTATATAAACCCACACCCCATTCACTTATCACCACGCCGTTTCAAAGCAAACATTCTCAGCCTTTTCACTATAAACCTTCTCCGACGCCGTCAACGACCCACCTGAAAATGGCCAATTCCTGGACAGATGTTGAAGATATTGCTCTGTGCGAAGCTTGGGAGGAGGCCATGACCGATCCTCCACGACGAGGACATGGGGGGCTCTGGGTTCGTTATAGATTTTTGCCCAACTACGTGGTCCGGACCACAACCGGACCGTCGACGCGTTATCCTCCAGGTTCCGTGTCATGCGGTTGGAATGTGAGAGGTTTGATCGATATTTCATGAAAGTGGAGACATCGACTACCGTCATGAAGAGAGACATGAATTCAAACATGTCTCGGAGTGGGAGGCTATTAGGATATGGTTTTAGAATATTATGTTTTGTTTAATTTTTTGTTTTTATTTTATTTTTATTATCTTATGTTTAATGTTTAATAATTTTATGTGTGTTATATTGATATAAAACACTTTTTGACTCCGTTAACATGTTTAAAATAACTTAAAAAATAAAAAAAATCTTACAAAATAAAGTCTACAAACGGTTTGGGCCCAAATTTATGTTTTATAATGTTTGAGTCCGTTAACAAACTGCTTGGGCCCAAGTACTACAAAATAAAACGGGCCGTTCATTTGTACCGTGTGGGCTCTTTGGGCCCAAACATTAGAAATTTAATCTGTTTGGACCGTCCATATATAGCGTGTGGTCTGTTTAGGCCCAAATATGTTTTATAAAACGTTGTGGGCTGTTTGGGCCCAAATATCACTAAAAAAAATATGTTTTGGCCGTTCATTAGAACCGTTGAAAACAGTGAATAAAAAAATCACTAAAAAAACTATATTATTATATAGATTTTATTTTATTTAATTTTCGTATTTTTGGTGTTTATGTTTATTATCTTTTGTTTAATATTTTTGGTGTTTATGTTTATTTTCTTTTGTTTAAATATGTTTTTATAAAAATTAATGTTTATAATAAGTTAAAAATAAAATAAAACGAGGGTAAATTACAATTTTCGTCCTTTATGTTTGTATTGAATTAAAGTGGATAGCCTTTAACTTCAATAATTACAGTCACAGTCCTTTATTTGGAAAACTCATCACACCCTACGTCCTTTAGCTCCAACCTAGTTAAAAATTTTAGTTAGATCTGATCAGTCAAGGGCAATTTAGTCTTTCTATCAACTTAATTAGAGAAAAAAATTAAAACCTAATTTTAAAAACACTGTATATCTCACAATATTCATTATTTCCCTTTCCTTTTCTTCTTTACCTTCACCACCACCGTAACCCTCCCCCCTCTCTCCAACCCATCTCTCTCTTTCTCTCTCTCTAACCAACCCCCACCCTTATCACCACCGCCAAATCCGCCACACCACAGCCTCCATCTAGCTCATGACCTAACCACCACACCACCGCCTCCATCTAGCTCGTGATCTAACCACCACACCATCGCCTCCATCTGGCCGTTTGCTGATGAACCCGTTTTTAGGTATACGAGTAGAAATTGACAGCTGTTAATGTTGGTGAATGTATGATGAGATCTTGTGTGACTGACAAAGGATATTATGGTTTTGTTATAATTTTATAGTTAGGGAATTTTTGAATGGCTACACGGTGTTGCGAGAAATAGGATTTGAAGCCAATAGTGTTGCTGGAGCATTATTTGCTCATGATAATGATAAGGAGGCTGCAGCCCATTATCTGAGCCGTTCATCCTGAGACGACCACTACCAGCCTTAAATCATTTATATTCCCTTTGTGTTTTTGATTGTAAAATGGGCTACTTCTGTTTATCTGGTTTTATGTTTTGTAAATTCAAGTGTCACCAATAACTTGTCATCTGTGGATTATTGATGAGTTTTTAAAATGAGGGAAAGGGAAAGAATGAAAAAATGTAAGAGATGCAATGGTTTTTTTTTTTTTTGAACGGCCAACAAAATTTTATTCAACAATAGAACTAACAACTCATTAGTTCACACCATCATACAAAACAAAAAAATAAAAACGCCACCATTACAGATATTACAAACTCATGCAAGACAAATCGAAATCGCACCACTGTTCCCATGTAATCACTTGTGCCTTTGCTCGATTCCGGATCCAGATATACCCCAAATGTCTTATTTGTTCTTTCACACCAATGAAATTAGGCTGTTTGTTATTAAATATCATGTCGTTACGACATTTCCATATGCACCATACCGCGATCTGGATAACCGAGTAGACTGTCATCTTCCATCTCCGAGTACCGACTTCATGTTTATAAGCTTCGAAAAGGTCCTTAATCCCAAAGATAATGAACCTCGGACACCTGGTCCAGCTAGCCACAAAGTCCCAAACCAACTGAGCAAACTCGCATGCTACGAACAAATGCTCGACAGATTCATCTTGACAGTTACAAAAACGACAACGAACTGAATCACTCTGCACATTTCTTCTTACCAATGCATCCATGGTTGGGACCCTATTAATAATAACTCTCCAACAAAAAAAATTCACCTTAATAGGCGTCCACTTGTTCCACACGTAATCGATACCGGAATCCAAAAATCTTTCAGATTGAAGTCGGCGTCTAAGACTCCCCACGGTGTACACCCCGGAACCTTCAAGCGACCAGTTCTAGACGTCTTCTCCTTGGCCAATCTGGATATCCCATAGCACCTCCATGAGGTCTTCAAATTGTAACAGTTCTTCTACTGAATTTAATTCTCTTGACCACTGAAACTTGATTGTTATGATGTCGTTCACCTCACAAACTCTATCTGCCACAGTAGCCTTCTTATTCTGATCCAGGTTATACAACAACGGAAATTTTGTGTTCAACGAGTCCTCCAGCAGCCACTTATCCCTCCAAAAGTGAATACTTTTTCCATCTCCCAGCTTACATTTGAACAAAGACACAATATCCACGGCGTACGACTCCAAATCTTGAGATACTTTAGCTATCTGTTTCCATGGACCTGTAACAGACAATTTGACCGGGATAAAATTCCACGCCCGCGACCCGTGATGTACACTCCAAATGACCTTCCACCATAAGTTGTTACGTTCCGATTTGAACCTCCACCACAATTTTGCTAACATGGCGAGGTTCGCCTCTCTTAACGAACCAATCCCCAACCCGCCCCGGTCCTTTGGAGCCATTGCGTTATGCCAAGCGACCCAGTTTATCTTCGATTGCTCCTGATTTGCTCCCCATAAAAAGTCTCTTCTGATCCGTTCCAGCTGGTCGATGATTTGAACTGGCGCCCTATATAGAGAGAAAAAATATGTAGGGAGGGAGTTCAAAACTGATTTAATCAGTGTGATTTTCCCGCCAAACGAGACTGTATTCGCCTTCCAGTTAGACAACCTTTGCTTGAAGGTATCCACTACTGGCTTCCAATTCCTGCTCAGATTCATGTTGGCGCCGACTATGAGCCCCAAATGTTTGAAAGGAAGATTGCCTGCTCTACATCCAAGTATTGCAGCCATGTCTTGTAGTTGGGAGTCTCCCACACCAATGCCGAAAACACTACTCTTCGAGAGATTTACACGCAACCCGGATGCCAAGTAAAAGCACCGGAGTAACCGTTTAAGGTTACGGGCGTTAGACGTTGACCATTTCCCCATAAAAACTGCGTCGTCGGCGAAGAAGAAGTGAGACAAACAAGGACCCTGATTCCCTACCTGGATACCATCATACAATCCCACCGAGCACGCCTTATTTATGACGCCCGACAAAGCCTCCATCACAATGAGGAAGCGGAAAGGTGAGAAAGGATCACCTTGCCTTAGACCTCGATGACAATAAAATTCTTGTGTCGGAGACCCGTTTACTAGAACCGAAGCGCGCGTGTCCGTCACTGTTGCCATGATCCATCTTCTCCAGATCAACGGAAAATTCATTTGTTCCATCACCGAGTTAAGGAACACCCAGTTAACCGTATCGTACGCTTTCTCTAAATCCACTTTAAACAACATAGCCGACTTCTTAGAATACCTTAGCCAGGAAATGAGCTCGTTTAAAACCAATGGCCCGTCGAGAATGCTTCTATTTGATAGAAAAGCAGATTGCTCCTCGGATATCAGCTTATGCATCACCAATTTTAACCTGTTAGCCAATACCTTTGAAATCACCTTACTAATGCACCCAATGAGGCTAATCGGACGGTAATCTTTCAGACCCCCGGGGTCAGTACACTTCGAAATAAGGGCCAAAAAAGAAGACTTACAACCTTGATTGATAGTGGCGTTGTTGAAAAATTCCTCAAATAATTTGAAAAAATCATTCTGCAAAAGGCCCCAGCATCTCTTAAGGAAGCGAAAATTAATGCCGTCTGGCCCTGGGGCCTTGTTGCCCCCACAATCCCAAATCGCTTGTTTGATCTCCATGATGGAAAAGGGCTTCACAAGGGTATCGGCCTCTTCTCCTGTTATTTGAGTCAAGTTTGGGCACAACAGCCCCGGCCTAGAACTCAACGGCTCCAAAAACTTCTCGGCAAAAAAATTATAGATGGAGTCTTTAATCATAGCAGGTGCTGTTTCCCAAACCCCATCTATCATCAACCCATTGATGCGGTTACTCTTCAGGTTGCTATTAAAAATCCCATGGAAGTACACAGAATTCTCGTCACCGTCGACCGCCCATTTCACTCTTGATTTCTGCATAACATCCATGGATTTCAGCCTATCCGCCTCAATAATAAAATCCCTACAAAGAGCCCTTAGTTCTAACTCTTGAGGATTCAAAGATCTTTCTTCAGCCGCTACCTCGAGAGCCTCCAATTTATTCAAATTAGCAACATATTCAACATTTTTTGTTGCTTTTATATCCGCCACCCAACCTTTAATTTTAAATCTTAACCATTTCAACTTGACAGCCAAGCATAGATCCGCAGGCCCCTCAAATCGAAACCCCGAGCAAATCTGTTCAACAAAGTTCCAACAACCTGGAAATTCGAACCAGGAATTGAATAACCTACACGGAACTGGACCAAAGTCCGTTGGGTTGATAGACAATAAAATTGGGCAATGGTCTGTGACATAGTTTGAAAGTGCCACCAAGGAAGCTAACGGCCATGAGTTCATGAAATTACGGCATACAAGATACCTGTCCAATTTGCTCATACCAATTCCGTTATCGGCGTGGTACGTAAACTTCCTCCCCCCCATACTATACTCCAAGAGGTCAGCGGATGCAATAAAATGGTTAAAATAGGATGCGTTTAAGGCGATAACTCCCGAACGTCATTAAAATCGCCTACCATAACCCATACACCAACCATAGACCTTTTAAAAAACAAAAGTTCTAACCAAAGTGTCCTTCTTTGCACCGGATCATTTGGGGCGTATACATTGACCACATTAAGCAACTCGCCCGTTGGTATCAATTCCCCACTAACTATTAAAAAACTCTGCCTTTTTACCACCCCCAGTTTCCTAAAGAGAGTCGGATTCCACAAGCTTAATAAACCACCCGAACGGCCGACTGCTTCAACTGAATCAAATTCAAGCACAGACCGGCCCCAAAAATTATTAACCTTGAAATTATTGTTAACCCCCATTTTAGTTTCCTGGATTGCTAGAAACTGTACACCATGGGTAGTTTTAAGCCCTCTTACCCACTCCACCTTCCTTTGGTCCTTGGCCCCACGTAAATTGATAGACATAAAATTCATTGATGGATAATTTGATCACGCTCGCCAAAAATAACATCACTGACCTGATCGTGGAAGCCATTTAATTGGAAACCCACTGTCGTTCCAACCTGAACTGTAGCCGTCACCTCGTTCCGGATAGGACACTCCGGCGCTGGTCTCTGGTAACCATGTTCTTCCGTGGTCGGCGCTACCTCCGAACTTCGCTGGTTATCTCGGAACTCTGGTTGAGTCTCTGGTATAGAAGAGATATTTTGAGAAGTGAAGCATTCGTTGTTTGCCCTCTCCAGATTTTGTTCAGATGTGGGAACATCACCAGAGTGTGAAGTATTAAGAGAATTATTAAGGTCAAATGGCTGGGCCCTACTCGAATCCATCATAACACAATTAACCCCAGCAAACTTACGAACTGGACTAAATTGTCCTGGGCTACACACACGCCTGGGCCTCTTCCTGGAAGACTGGCCCACTCCACCATTTAGATCTAATTTATTTGTCTGGCCCACACACTGCTCTACTGGAGACCCCACCCTGACCCCACACACATCATCCTGGATATGTGTGTCTAACGGTCTGGAACACGACACCGCCGCCATGCCATCATTACCGGGCATTTCCCCATGCACATGAGGTGTCTGCTCGCCTTCCTCTCTCACCTCTTCGACTCCCATACCGGTGTCGACCATATTCCGATCGCCGGCACCATCCTCAGATTCTACCCCTCTAATTTCGCCTTCTTCAAAATCTTCAAACACAATGGTTTTTAAAATTAGGTTTTAATTTTTTCTCTAATTAAGTTGGTAGAAAGACTAAATTGCACTTGACTGATTAGACTTAACTGAAATTTTTAACCAGGTTAGAGCTAAAGGACGTAGGGTGTGATGAGTTTTCCAAATAAAGGATTGTGACTGTAATCTATGCAGTTAATCTCGGCGATATATCGGTGATATATCACCGATATCTTGGTTATCGGACCTCCACAAGAATATCGGTTTAAAATCTATGTAATAATCTCGGTCCCGATAATATCGGCGATATATACCGATATATCGACGATATTTTGTATATGTTATATCGTTCGTCTCGCTGAGAAACTCGGTTGGGCCAATTTTTACATTTTTCTTTATATCCTGCTCGGAACATCGATTTGCTTGAATTCTAAGCGCGTATTCAAATGTATCGAAACATCGAACCAAACCAAAATTGGAAAGTCACTAATTTGTAAAGTCCCCTCCAATCTCGATTCTGGATGCGTATTCATGAAATCAAGCCTTGGGATGAAGCATTTGATGAAAGAGTTGAAGAACAGAGGTACTTGAGAGGGAGCAACTGTAATAGGATGTGGTTGAGAGTAAACCCTAATTTTTGAGAACATGTCTTTTAAGTTGTGAGCCCATAATTGTTTTTTAGAATGGCCCTATAAGTTCATAAAGTTGGGTAATAGGCTTAAATAGTATTTATTTGGTCCTAATTTTAACATCAGACCTTAAGTTACTTATAAAAAAATGATGTAAAAAAATAGCACGAAGTTTAACTGGTACTAGACTTCTAGTATATATATATAGGCTCTAGATATATATATATATATGTATATATATAGAGAGAGAAGATCATGCGAGAACCACCTCTTATTGCGAGAACCGCGAGAACCAATGTGAACACAAACAAAAATGCCTAAAAATAGCTAAAAATCACATAAATTTTTTTTAAATATTTTTATATAAAAATCGCTACTTTTCAAAGCCAAAAAAAATAAAAAAATAAATTTTTCTTAAAAAAAAAAAATTTTTTTTTGGCCACTAAAAGTATCGATTTGAGCATAAAAAATATTAAAAAAAAAAATTTAGATTTTTTTAGATTTTTTTAGGTTTTTTGGGGGTTTAGATTTTAGCATTTTAGCTTGAGGGGGGGGGGGGGGGTTAGGTTTTTTTTAGGTTTTTTGGGGGTTTTAGTTTTTAGCATTTAGCTTGGGGGGGGGGGGGTTAGGTTTTTTTTTTTTTTTTGGGGGGGGGGGGGTTGGGGGGTTAGGTTTTTTTAGCTATTTTAGGTTGTATTCACATTGGTTCTCGCGGTTCTCGCAATAAGGGTGGTTCTCGCATGATCTCCTCCCTACATGTATATGTATATATATATATAAACTTGTTGTTACGAAATCCATTACAAAACCATTAAAATTCAGGTTTCGGATTTCCAGAATTATGTTTTTTTTTATTTTTTAGGGTTCATCGCTTGTTCTAAGTAAAACTCGAAAATTCCCTAAATTTTGGAATATAATTTGGATTAGTGGGTGTTTTCATTGTTTTGATCTTAATTTTATCTATTAAAGTTTTTGAAAACTGTTAAAGGATAATCAATTATTATTTTCGAAATCTTTTGATAAGTTTAGATAAAAAATAAAATAGGAAACACTATCCCACAATCCCTCAAATTTCGAGTATAAGTTATTATCACAATAAACAGCCTTAACAGTGGATTCGAAATCATCAATGTAACTAATCGCACAAGTTCCCTTCAGTCGCACAAGATCAGATCAGATATGATCTGATCGCACAAGACAGTCGCACAAGATCAGATCACATAAGATATGATCTGATCTCACAAGGGCAATCGCACAAGACAGTCGCACAAGATTTGTACAACTAATTAAGTACATTGTACAAGTTAAGACTGCATAATCGCACAAGACTTGTGGATCGCACAAGATAGTGCCGATCGCACAAGACTTGGGCCTTACATACATTGATCATCAGGTCCTTAAATCTTTATAACTCGAGACTGTGGTTGTAACTCGAGACCTCATTATGACTCGAGATCTCATAACTCAGTCGAGACCTAACTCGAGACCTGACTCGAAACCTCATTACCCTAGGCTGTTTGATCCGCGCTAACAGGTGGTTTGCTATTAAATACTTGGTTTTGTAAACAATTAATTAACTAATCAGAATCAGATAACTTTTACAAAACCAAAATAGCTTAACTTGAATGAGCTTCTGATGTATTAATTCTGGCCAAAGCTGATTTAATACATCTATTTATTGTTCAAGTATTATAAAAGTTATGTTGAGTATGCATTACAAACGTGAAATGTCTTAATTCTGGCCAAAGCTGATTTAATTCATTTATGTTTAGCATGCTTGACAAGTGCATAACTAAAGTGATTGTCTCATTTCTGGCCAAAGCTGATTTGTCACGATTACTTTGCACATATACTTAAATGATTACACTTCTGGCCAAAGTTGATTTGTCTTTGTTTAAGTAGAATTTTACTAAGTCTATTATTTTGATGTTAGTAATAGACATTATCACAGCTTCATAATTAAATTGATCATTATTTATGCCTGCCTTAGTATAACATGCCCTTAGATCACGTTAAGACTTTCTTCTTAGTATCATAATTCGCTCATCTTATTTCCACTATCAGCACCAAATCAGGGGATTCCACCTTTAACTGGGGATAACTTTGCTGCATGGAAGGATGCCCTCATGCTTACACTTGGATTGCTGGACTTTGATTATGCTCTAAGAGAGAATAAGCCAGCAGATCTTACTACTCAAAGTACTGCTGCTGAGCAGATAGTTCATGAAAAATGGACTAGGTGTAACCGCATGTCTCTCATGTTCATGAAGCAGTCCATTCATAACTCAATCAGAGGAGCCATTCCTGATTCTGAAGATGCTAAAACCTATTTGGCTTCTGTTGAGGATCAATTCAAGGGAACATCAAAAGCACACGCTAGTACTCTTATCCTCAAGCTGGTGACAACTAAGTATGATGGGAGGAGCGGCATTCGCGAACACATCATGATGATGCATGACATGGCCAATAAGTTGAAGGGCCTAGAGATGGAAATCAGTGATGGTTTTCTTGTTCACTTCATCATCACTTCGCTTCCTTCATCCTATGAAGCATTCAAGATCAATTACAACACTCAGAAGGACAAATGGACGATGAGTGAGCTGATCGCTATGTGCGTGCAGGAGGAAGAGAGTATGAAGATGGATCGCACTACTGATGTTGCTAACTTCACCACCTCCAACTCTAAGAAGAGGAAGCACAATTATCAAAGAAAGGATGCTTCTAAGGTCCAAAAGCCAAATCCAAATCCTCATACAAGTGTACCTTCCAGCTCTAAGAACTCCTTAGGCAAACCCTACTGCAAGTTCTGTAAGAAAACAGGACATAAGCAAAAGGAATGCCCTGACTTCAAAGAGTGGCTGGCTAAGAAAGGTAACGATTTTTTCATGATACTTGAGTCCTTTAATTTAAATGTTCCTGCTAATTCTTGGTGGTTTGATTCTGGTTCTATGGTTCATGTTACCAATTCAACTCAGGGATTCCTTACAATCCGGAAGCTGGGAAGAAACCAAAGAACACTTAAAGTTGGAGATGATCGGGAATTAGAAGTGAAGGCCATAGGAACATTACAATTATTTTTGAAAACTGGTTTATGTATTAAACTTTATGATACCTTATATGTTCCTGAGGTAACTCGGAACCTTGTATCAGGACCAAAGTTAGACATGGACGGTTTTGTCGTTTCTCATGGTCATCGCAAACTCTCTATTCTCTATGATTCCGTTGTTTATGGTACTGGCATTCTGGATGGTGGTCTCTATAGATTAGAACTAGATGATAATTTTTCCAAGTCTTTGTTGTCATATAATATTAATGAATCACTCACAAATATGAAACAGGTTCGAGACTTAGAGACTTCATCTATGTTGTGGCATCAACGTTTAGGCCACATCTCAAGAGAACGATTAAATCGTCTCGTAAAGGATGAAGTCTTACCTCCTCTCGATTTCACTGATTTTGGAACATGTGTCAAATGTCTTAAAGGCAAAATGACATCAGCAAATAAGAAAGGTGCCACTAGGAGCTCTAATTTATTAGAACTCATTCACACTGACATTAGTGGTCCTTATCAAATCGCTGGTATAACAGGACATACTTCGTTTATCACTTTCATTGATGATTATTCTCGTTACATGTACTTGTATCTTATTAAGGAAAAATCTGAATCTCTTACAACTTTTAAAGATTATAAAGCTGAAGTTGAAAAGCAATTAGATCGTCAGATTAAAGTTGTGAGATCAGACAAAGGCGGTAAATATTATGGAAGACATACTGATGTGGGTCAAGCTCCTGGTCCATTTTATGAGTTTTGTAAGGGCCAGGGGATTGTGAACCAATACAGCATGCCTGGTACACCTCAGAAGAATGGTGTCGCTGAACGATGAAATCGTACCCTTATGAACATGGTGGGCAGTATGTTAGCCAACACTAATTTACCATTATTCCTCTGGACTGAAGCATTAAAAGCAGTTGTTCATATACTCAATAGAGTTCCTTCTAACTCTCTCCCTAAAACTCCTTATGAACTTTGGACAGGAAGGAAACCGAGTCTTAAATATATGAAAGTATGGGGCTGTATTGCTGAAGCAAAACTCTATAATCCTTTCCTAAGGAAACTTGACCCTAAAACAGTTACCTGCTTCTTTATCGGGTATCCTGATCATTCGAAGGGTTATCGTTTCTATTGTCCTTCCCATGTCACCCGTATTGTTGAAACCAAGCGTGTTGCGTTCTTGGAGGATTTCAAGGTCAGTGGGAGCAGTACCAACCCTTACGAAGAATTGCAAGAAGTACAAGACGCGGGGGGGGGGAGTGTAACACCTCGAAAATTCACGTCCTATAATGTATTGACACGTGTCATAGGTTTGAACGTGTGAAAGAATGTTCTAGAAGGACTAAAGTTGACAAACATGGAAAGTATGTGAATATACGGGTTCAAAATGTCAACAGTGAATAAATATACTTTTCAATAACCCTACATGATGCTAATACCTTTAAACGAATAAATCATGGATCATACGGAGCTAAAAATGAAAGAAAGTGAGAGATTACAAACTACAGGGGTTAAATGTGTCAACATGTTTAAGTTATACCTCTGAGTGACCTTTTGACAAACCCAAAGCTTTGTAACGGTTAATTATGCTCACTAGAATGCACGATATAAATTTCATAAAGTTTCGTTATCGTATGAGAAAGTTATGATCAAATTCGTATACAAGGGGTTAAAGCGTCAACGTTGAAAGTTATGACTTTTCGGGTAACAATAAAGTTAACCGAGGTCTTAACAAAGTGGGTATATGTCTTGAAGCCCTTATAAGTCAAATTGGAGGGTTCAAAGTGCAAGAAATAAAGTCGAAACAAAGTTTTCAAGAGCCAAGGACCAAAGCATAAAAAATCAAAAATTCAGATTTGATCAGAAGGGGCGTCGCGCCACTCGAGGACCCTGGGGGGGGGGGGGGTCTACGCGTGCCGCGAGGGGCCATCTGCTCTAAAATCTTTGGGTTATGGTCTGCTAGGTGCTTTGTAACCGACTTTAATCTGATTTTTCACATCTTGGGCGACCCCTAAACAACCCCTAGGCACTTAGGGACATCTGGAAATGATCCATGGCCATTGCTAGGCTTGTGTGTCAATGATCCATGGGGTTTTGAACACTATAAAAGGCCACAAGGTTGCAACCATTTCTCCACACCTCATTTCTGCATTTCTGGAGCTTCCTGGAGCTTAAGAGCAGGCCCAAGTTCTTCCTAATCGTGCATAGGACTTCAGTAAGTATGCTTAACTTTTCTTAGTTGAGCTTTTACTTAGTTTTAGCTTAAAAGTCAAACCGTCGTAATTAACGGTTGACTTCATGATTAATCACTAATGGTCCGGTGATTAGTCGAATTGAAAGTAGTTATAAGTTGGTAATTATGTGGGCAATAAACCCTTAAAAGGGCACCCTCTGATTCCCACTCTAACTAGACCATTTGTCGGGTCAAAGTTGATTAGAAAAAGTCAACAAAATGCTTAATTTCCAATTTATGAATAATTAGCAATGTAGAACCCATACAACATGTTTGATCATTAATATAACTTGGTAATTAATGTAAGAACATGTTCAACCCGACAATTTTCTGTTTAGACCCGGTTCGGAACCGAAAGTCGCAAAGCTTTGACTTTTGCTTTGACTTCAGTTCTGACCCGCTTTGGTATGTTTTAGAAATTCCTTAGAGCTTTAATTGGACTAGGTTACATGCTAGTATAACCCTCTGTGATTATACACCTTGGTTCACTAGTTATCCAATTAATATGTGTCATTCCGTTAATTGCCTATATGTTGACCATTATGCCCTTTTCACCATAAAACGTGATTTTTGAAAATGTAAAAGAGTAGAAACCTTAGTTACTAATTTATAAACTTGCACCCAAAATTTGACATCAGTTTGAGGTGTAGATTGAGAGTTATGCTCATTAGCGTAATTAGAAAGCTTCTTTAGCGATTAAACGACATAATTAGCGTATAGCCTATTTAAACACACTTTCTGATATCAAACTCTTTACCCACTGATATAATATATTATTTTGGGATTTTTGAAGATTTTTAATTAATTTTAGGCTGAGCATAACTTAGAGTCGTAGGCTTGATTCGGTAATTGTCGGTTTTGCCCTTTTGGGCTATAAAATGAGTTTTACATATCTTTTTGACCCCAAACCTTTTGCTACTGATTATATATGATAAATAAATTATTTTAAACCTTCTGGAATAATAAAAATATCAGTTTTCCATATAGAACCCGGAAACGGCTTCTAATCGCCTTATTAAGCGTTTTTAACGCACAGTATGTACTAAAACTATTTTAAACATACAAGGGTTGATAGCTACTGATATTTTAAGTAAATTATAATATTTTAACAGTAAGCAAAAGTTGTTTAACTCAGACTTCAGTTTTGAGCTTTTCGGCTTATGTGAAATTACCAAAATGCCCCTATGGTGCATAGTTTGGTTATAATTGATAAATTTCACATATATACAATACCATACTGTTATAACTTAGTAAACTAAGTATTTTTGCTGATTATATCAGACCTGTAACTCAGGTTAATACTTAAACTCTTTTATAACCTTGTAAATGACCAAACTACCCCTACGGGGCATAGTTTGTGTTTAAATTCGTTTCGGGCATAATAAAAGATATCTTACTGATGTCACACCATATTTAAGTCATATTAACTTAGGAAACCTGTATATGGCTCTAATGATTACCCGTTACGCCTCTTGCGCGTTCGGTTTATGTAACTAGTTTGCATAAATTAGCCGAAACGGGTCAAACCTTATCGCTTTTATCTCAAAATCCAGAATGTGTATGAAATACCCATATTAAGCAAGTCTTCAAACTTGTAGGGTCTAAATCACATTCTATTCCAGTCTTCGCTTAATCGTGCGTACGGACCGTATCTTTAAAACTAATCGGTCTAAGTTTAGGCTTAATTAAAGACCCGTTAGGATTCTAATAGGTTATTATAAACCTTCGTTCCAGAATAGGAGGACCAGTAAAAGCTACTTGCATTTGCTGTTTGTGAATTATACTTGCAAAGGTAAATACTTTTAACTTATTTTCCCTATACGGGCTTGGGGTACGATATATAAAATACCGCTTGGTCGGGCATTAAATCTTCCATCATATGGTGGTTAATTGATATTGATCGGCCCGTTTAAATTGTTTTGTTTGCTTAAAGCCTTTGGGAGGTTAATGACCAAGTCCCGGATATCCTTGGCATCATTTTACGAAATGGCCACTACCTAAGCGCGGAGTGTAGGCGTACACTCGTCAGTGCATGAATAAATAATGTGGTGTGTCTATTGATCTTTAACCCGGCACGATCCGGGCTACTGAACGCATAAGGAACATGTAATTCTTTTACAAGTTTATATATTTAAATAATTATCCCAAGTTAAAAAATGTTTGTGCCATGTGCATCCAAATCAATTTTTAATCATTTTTAAAATGAGTCAGTTGATTGTATTTACCAGTGTAAACTGACGTATTTTCCCAAAAAGATTATGTCACACCCCGATTTCCACGTGTCACCGGTGGGCCCGGTGGGGGAGTATCGTGACGTGGTTGGCAACATAATAGTCAAACAACACAATAATCAATATGCACAGCGGAAGCAAATTTAAAAGATATAACACAACCGAATTTAATATTGTAATATCAAATGTCACAATATTCGGAAGCTTATCCACAGATGGATCGAAAATAAAATAGAATTAATAGTTCAACAGACTTTAGGTATCTTAAGCTTGCGAGACTTCTATTGATGCTAAGGAGAAATCCCAGCCAATTACGCTTAGTACCTGCATTTAATCTTTTTGAGAAAATACGTCAGTTTACACTGGTAAATACAATCAACTGACTCATTTTGGAAAATGATTGAAAATTTGTTTGGATGCACGTGGCATAAACATTTTATTTAACTTGGGAGAATTATTTAATATTATAATCTTGTGAACGAATTACATGTTCCTTGTGCGTTCAGTAGCCCGGATCTTGTCCGGGTTAAAGATCAATAGACACACCACAATATTCTTTTGTGCACTGACGGGTGTACGCCTACACCCCGCGCTTAAGTCGTGGCCATTTCGTAAAATGATGCCAAGGATATCCGGGACATGGTCATTAACCCCCCAAAGGCTTTAAGTAACAAGACTGTTTAAACGAGCCGATCAAATTATTCAATTAACCACCCAACGATGGAAGATTTGATGCCCGATCAAGCGGTATTCTATATACCGTAGCCCAAGCCCGTATAGGGAAAATAAGTTAAAAGTATTTACCTGAGAAATGTATAAATCACAATAAGCAAATTGCAAGTAGCTTTTACTGGTTCTCCTAATCTGGAACGAAGGTTTATAATAACCTATTAGAATCCTAACGGGTCTTTAGTTAAGCTTAAGCTTTAACCGGTTAGTTTCAAAGATACGGTTCGTACGCACGATTAAGCGAAGACCGGATAGAATGTGATTTAGACCCGACAAGTTCAGAGACTTGTTTAATATGGGTCCTTCATGCACATTCTGTATTTTGAGATAAAACCGATAAGGTTTGACCCGTTTCGGCTAATTTATGTAAACTTGTTACATAAACCGAACCGAACGCGTAATAAGCGTAACGCGTAATAATGAGAGCCATTTACAGGTTTCCTAAGTTAATATGCTCCAAATATGTTGTGACATCAGTAAGGTGTCTTTTATTATGCCCGAAACAAATTTAAACACAAACTATGCCCCGTAGGGGTAGTTTGGTCTTTTTAAAGGTTGTAAAAGAGTTTAAGTGTTAACCTGAGTTACAGGCCTGATGTAATCAGAAAATATACTCAATTTGCTAAGTTCTATCAGTAGGTTAAAGTATATATGTGAAATTTATCAATTATAACCAAACTATGCACCGTAGGGGCATTTTGGTAATTTCACATAAGCCGAAAAGCTCAAAACCGAAATCTGAGTTTAACAATTTTTGCTTACTGTTAAAATATTATAATTTACCTCAAATATCAGTAGGTATCAACCCTTGTATGTTTAATATGGTTATAGCACATACTATGCGTTAAAAACGCTTAAAAGGCGATTAGAAGCCTTTTCCGGGTTTGATACTTAAAGCTGATATTTTTATTATTCCATAAGGCTTAAAATAATTTATTTATCATATGTGATCAGTAGCAAAAGGTTTGGAGCTGATTAGATATGTAAAACTCATTTTATGGCCCGTGAGGGCAAAACCGACAATTACCGGATTAAGCCTACGACTATGAGTTATGCTCAGCCTAAAATTAATTAAAAATCTTCAAAAATCCCAAAATAATGTATTACATCAGTGGGTATTAAGTTTGATATCAAAAAGTAGGCTTAACTAGGCTATACGCTAATTACGCCATTTAGTTAACATAAAGCTTTCATTTTTGCGCTAATGAGCATAACTCTCAATCTACACCTCAAACTGATGTCAAACTTTGCATACAAGTTTATGTATTAGTAATTAAAGTTCCTACTCTTTTACATTTCCAAAAATCACGTTTTAAGGTAATAAGGGCATAATGGTCAACATATGAGCAATTAACGGAATCATGCGAATTAATTGGTTAACTAACGAACCATGGTGTATAATCACAGAGGGTTATACTAGCATGTTACCTGGTCCAAATTAAGCTCTAAGGCATTTCTAAATCATGCCTAAACGGGTCAGAACTGAAAGTCAAAGTATAAGTCAAACTATGCGACTTTCGGTTCCGAACCGGGTCTAAACAGGAAATTGTCGGGTTGAACATGTTTAGACATGTTTTTACACTAATTACCAAGTTATATTAATGATCAAACAGGTTGTATATGTTCTACATTGCTAATTATGCATAAATTGAAATTTAAGTATCCTGTTGACTTTTTCTTAGCAAGTTTGACCCGACTTTTGACCTGGTTAGAGTGGTAATCAGGGGGAACCCTTTTAAGGGTTTATTACCCACATAATTACCAACATATCACTATTTTTTATTCGAAAAATTACTGGACCAATAGTGATTAATCTTAAAGTCAACCGTTAATTACGACGGTTTGACTTTTAAGCTATAACTAAGCTAAAACTTAATTTAGAAAGGTCAAGCAAACTTACAAGAGTCCTATGAACGACCAGAGATCACTTAAGTCTGCTTTGAAGCTCCAAGAATGATCAGAAGTGCAAGAGAAGGTGTGAGGAACTTGGTTGCAACTTTGGTCCTTTATATAGTGGATTTCTCACCACAATTTGTTGACAAGCAAGTCTAGCACTGACCACAATTCATCAACATGTGTCCCTAAGTGCCAAGGACTGTTTAGGGGCCGCCCATAATGCAAAAATATCGATTAAAGGTCGGTTCTGCGCGTTTACAGGCTTCTGTTCGCATTTTCTGTATCTGGGCGGTTAACGCGGCCCGCTTAAAGGTGTTTCTGATCTTACGCGGCCCGCTTGGGCTCCCTGATCAGACAAAAACGTTTTCAGGTTGTTGCATCACACCTCTTGGCCCTTCCGAAAGGTCAACTGAGCTAATTACTTGCAATTTGACCCCTTATTATTTACCCACAAGTGCTTTAGGACTTATACCCACTTTGCCAAGTCCCTGGACACTTCCGGTTAACCCGAAAAGTCCTAACTTTCAATGTTAACGCTTTAACCCCTCGCACACGAATTTGATCATAACTTTCTCATACGATAACGAAACTTTATGAAATTTATATCGCGCATTCTAGTGAGCATAATTATCAGTTACAAAGCTTCGGGTTTGTCAAAAGGTCACTCAGAGGTATAACTTAAACATGTTGATACATTTAACCCCTGTAGTTTGTAATCTCTCACTTTTAGCTTCGTATGATCCATGATTTATTCGTTTAATGCTATAAACATTATGTAGGGTTAATGTACAATATATTTATTCAATGTTGACATTTAGAACTCGTATTTTCATATACTTTTCATGTTTGTCAACTTTAGTCCTTTCATCACATTCTTTCACACGTTCAAACATATGACACGTGTCAACACTTTATAGGACGTGAATTTTCGAGGTGTTACATCCTCACCCCCTTAAAATAATTCTCGACCTGAGATTTACTGAAATAAATAAGGGTACTTTTCTTTCATCGTGGATTCAACTTCCCACGTGTATTCGGGACCTCTACGGGCATCCCATTTGACCTTTACAATAGGTACATGCTTCCTTCGAAGCTTCTTAACCTGTCGATCTTCAATCGACAATGGTTTTTCCACAAATTTTAAGCTCTCATCTATATGCAGATCTGTATGGGGTATAACCAGTGATTCATCAGTGAAGCACTTTTTCAGATTGCAGATGTGGAACACGTTGTGAATTCCACTGAGCTCTTCAGGTAAGTTTAACTTATAGGCAACTGACCCGACACGTTCGATAACCTTGAAAGGTCCTATGTATCTCGGGCTTAGCTTGCCTTTCTTACCAAATCGCATCACCCCTTTCCAGGGTGATACCTTAAGTAACACTTTATCACCTACTTCGAAGTGAAAAGCTTTACGCTTAGGATCTGCGTAACTCTTCTGCCTATCTCGGACAGCTTTGAGACGGTCACGAATCTGGACAATCTTGTCCGTCGTTTCGAACACTATCTCTGGTCCTGATAATTGGACGTCTCCAACTTCCGCCCAACAAACTGGCGTTCTACACTTTCTACCATATAAGGCCTCAAAAGGCGCAACCTTTATGCTGGTGTGGTAGCTATTGTTGTAGGAGAACTCAATTAGTGGTAGGTGCTTATCCCAACTACCGCCCAAATCGATCACACATGCACGTAGCATGTCTTCCAACGTTTGAATAGTACGCTCACTCTGACCGTCTGTCTGAGGATGGTAAGCCGTACTAAAATTCAAACGCGTGCCCAAAGATTGCTGGAAACTCTTCCAAAAATGTGACGTGTATCTAGTATCTCTGTTAGAGATAATAGACACAGGTATGCCATGTAAGGCTACAATCTTATCCACGTATAACTGGGCTAACATGTCGGAGCTATAAGTCTCCTTGATGGGTAAGAAATGTGCTGACTTAGTCAGTCTATCAACTATAACCCATATTGTATCATTTCCTTTCCTGGTCTTAGGTAACTTGGTGATAAAATCCATAGTTACCATTTCCCACTTCCACGTAGGAAGTTCAGGCTGTTGTAGCAAACCTGACGGCTTTTGATGCTCGGCTTTGACTTGCGCACATGTCAAGCATTTAGCTACATAGGTGGCTACAGACTTTTTCAAGCCTATCCACCAATAGTTTGCCCTTAGATCCTGGTACATCTTATCAGCTCCAGGATGAACGGAGTATTTGGAACTATGGGCTTCCTGGAGGATGACATCTCGAACTCCTCCATAAATTGGAACCCATATTCGTCCATTTAATCTTAGAATTCTGTCCTTGCTAAGTGTTAACTGCTCCTCAGTTACCCCTAGCTTTTCATTAGGATAGTTAGCTTCCAACACAGCTTCCCTCTGTGCAGCTAACAACCTTTCAGTCAAACTGTTCTTTATCTCCATGCGCTTGGCATTGATTCGGACGGGTTTCACCCTCTCCTTTCGACTCAAGGCATCGGCGACTACATTCGCCTTGCCGGGATGGTATCTGATTTCACAATCATAATCATTTAAAGTTTCCATCCAACGGCGTTGCCTCATGTTTAATTCTTTCTGATTAAACAGATGTTGAAGGCTCTTGTGATCAGAATAGATCACACACTTGATCCCATATAGATAATGCCTCCACAGTTTTAGTGCGAATACAACGGCACCCAACTCCAAGTCGTGGGTGGTGTAATTCTTTTCATGCACCTTTAACTGTCTTGAAGCATAGGCAATAACCTTGCCTTTCTGCATAAGCACACACCCCATGCCAGTGTGCGATGCATCGCAGTAGACCACGAACTCTTCTATCCCATCTGGCAATGTCAGAACTGGGGCGTTAATCAACTTTTGCTTCAGAATATCAAAGGACTCTTGCTGCTTAGGGCCCCAAATGAACTTTACTTTCTTCTTAGTCAAGGAAGTTAGGGGTGCAGCAATCCTTGAAAAATTTTCGATGAAACGCCTGAAATATCCTGCCAATCCCAGGAAGCTACCAATCTCTGTAGGCGTCTTCGGCTCTTGCCAGTTCATAACTGCTTCAACCTTAGCGGGATCCACTTGGATACCACTCTCACTCACCACATGTCCAAGAAATTGGACTTCTCGTAGCCAAAATTCACACTTAGAGAATTTGGCATAGAGCTTCTCCTGATGTAGAAGTTTGAGAATACAACGAAGGTGTTTCTCATGGTCAGCTCGATTCTTAGAATAAATGAGAATGTCGTCGATGAAAACGATGACGAATTTATCTAAGTACGGCTTGCAAACGCGATTCATGAAATCCATGAATGCGTCCGGTGCATTAGTGAGCCCAAAAGGCATCACTAGGAACTCGTAATGACCATAACGAGTCCTAAATGCAGTTTTGTGTACGTCTTCATCTCTGACCTTCAGCTGATGGTAGCCTGACCTCAAATCAATCTTCGAGAAATAACTTGCCCCTTGCAATTGATCGAACAAATCGTCGATTCTGGGTAGAGGATACCTATTCTTTATCGTGACTTTATTAAGCTCACGATAATCGATGCACAGACGCATCGATCCATCCTTCTTCTTCACAAATAGGACTGGCGCTCCCCATGGAGACGAACTAGGTTTAATGAAACCTTTAGCTAGCAGTTCGTCCAGTTGTGTCCTCAATTCCTTCATTTCTGTGGGCGCCAACCTATAAGGTGCTCTAGCAACCGGTGCTGCTCCGGGGATGAAATCAATCCTGAATTCCACTTGCCTATCTGGTGGCAAACCAGGTAGTTCTTCCGGAAAAACTTCTGGGTATTTAGAAATGACAGGGATGTCTTCTATCTTTGGTTTAGGCTCATCAATAATCACCTGTGCCATGTAGATGACACAACCCTTCTTTAAACACTTGGAAGCCTTGAGCATAGTCACTTGCTCAGGCCATCCATACTGGGTATCTCCCCGAATGGTAAGTGATTCACCAGACGGAGTCTTTATCACCACTTGCTTTCTGTTGCAGACAATTTGGGCCTGGTTATGAGATAACCAGTCCATGCTCAAGACTATGTCAAAACCGGCTAATTTAAATGGAAGTAGAGATAGAGGAAAAGAATGGTTCTTAATGGATATAACACATCCATCTAACACAGTTGAGACGGTTTCTAGGGTGCCATCTGCTAACTCCACCTCATAATTCACATTTAAGGTTTTGACAGGTAATTTCAGCAATTTGCAAAATTTATGATCTACAAACGACTTATCAGCGCCTGAATCAAATAGTACTCTTGCAAAGACATCATTTACAAGGAGAGTACCTGAAATAACGTTGTCGTCTAGAACCGCTTCCTTTGCGTCAATTCTGAAGACTCTAGCATTAGTCTTCTTGGCCTCTTCAGGCTTCTTGGTGTACTTAGGGCAGTTGGTTTTAATGTGCCCCTTTCATTGCAACGGTAGCACGTTGCGTCTTTCATCTTCTTGCAATCCAAGGTTTTGTGATCCGTGGACTTGCATATTCCACATGCAAAGGTTTTTGACTGAGTCTGTGAGTTTGACTCTAGTCTGCACTTTCCATAGTGCTGTTTCTTGCAAATTTTGCATTTGGGCTTCTCACCAGAATGATGCCCATCTTTCCTTGACTCTGATCCTTTCTTGTTGTCACCGTTCCCACGGTGTTTCTTGTTCGATCTCCGTGAACCATCATCTTCACGTTTTCTCTTCTCAGCCTCCTTATTCCTCAGCGATCTTTGCCTGACCTCATCCAAAGTGAGGGACAAGGATATGTCAGCTACTGATCTAAAAGTAGCTGGCCGAGAAGCCTTCACGCTTGCCTTGATTTCCGGGGCTAAACCACCGATAAAACGAGTTATTCTCTTTGGTTCCGGGGTCACCAGATAAGGAACCAACCGGGACATTGTGTTGAAGCTCGTTAGGTAAGCTTGACAGTCAAGGTTTGTCATCACCAATGATAGAAAATCAGACTCTATCTTCTCCACCTCATGCTGAGGGCAGTAATTTTCCCTGATGAGGGCAACAAATTGATCCCACGACATGTTGTACAATGGGATTTTCCCGGTGGCATGAATCAGCGATCTCCACCATGCTAAAGCTTCACCCTTAAAAGACTGCGACACATACTTGATTATATCCCTCTCAGCGCATCCGCTGATATCCACAACTGTGTCCATCTCGTCCAGCCACGTTATACAGTCGATGGCTCCTTCCTCCCCAGTGAAATCCCGGGGTTTGCAGGAAACAAAATATTTATATGAGCAACCCTTGTCACGGGGTCCTTGATTTAGTACAACCTGCTGAGATGGAGCACTGTGGTGGTTCGAGGAGTGCCGATCATCATCTTTCTTCGGTTCGTCCTTCTTGGATGGTGGCTTTGAAGGCTATGTAGATAGCGTCCTACTACGAGTCCCACTATACTCTTCGTACTGCCTTTCCAATGCCTTTGTAACTGCGTCGTCGACCAACGCTTTTAATTCAGCACCCGTTAAATTGATCCGGGAGTTATCAATGTTCTCCACTGGATGACTATTTATCTCGTCTGAGTTAGCCATTTTAATTGAACTGTTACAGAAAACAAGGACAATAGTTTATTTGGGAGTTTATTATGGAATTGCCCCTTAGGGTAATTCATTAACCATGGTAATAGAGACCATATTTGGTTAATTTATTAATCGCATTTAATCAGGATTTCAATTATAACTTATCCTAATTATAGACAATATATATTAGCACATAAGGCCTAGTCACAAGGACATTTTAATTTTATAAGCTATGATTTCAGAGAATCAAGGCTTTTAAGGTATACTGGCACAATAGGCCTAGTCACAAGGACATTTATAAATTTTAAGCTATGATTTCGGAGAATCAAAGCATGAAGGTTTGAACCTAATTCATTACCTTTATCTGACAGGGAGTCATCGCTACCACCGTCTTTTGGCTCATATGGAAATGAGCAGGGCCCGTAGGCACTATATTACCACGTATGGTAAAAAATATGATCATCTTAATTGATGACCTAAACCCATGATTCATAGATCATAAAATTGGGTTAGGGATCTTTTAGAGAATACAATAATAAGAATGACGTGTGTGATTTTAATGAATCACGTCTGCTAGGAGCGTTAACATGTTTACAGATGTTAACAGGGATTTGAATCTTTTGAACAGGTCTTACCATCATGGCCAGGTCTTTATAATGACACTCAGGCTAGGTTTCACACTTAAGATTCTTATTTAAAAAAAATTACTTAGGCAGATTATTATTAACGAGGAATGATTTTGATTTATTTATTTCATATATAATATTTATGCATATAATAGCAAGATGAAATTTATAAACATGACATTCCATTAATTATCAAAGATTACATGTTGCTCTAAACGGGACTTTTCAACAAACAATTTACCCACGCAGGGGTTTAAACAAGTACTTACCCACGCAGGGGCTTAATAACACACATACCCACGCAGGGGCTTAATAACATAATAGTCCACGCAGGGACTTACACAATAACATACCCTCGTAGGGGTTTACAGAAAGATAGACCCACGCATGGGTCAAAACAAACAAGCATACCCACGCAGGGGTTTATACAGCAAGACTGGCCCACGCAGGGGCTCAACAACAATTGGAAGGATTTAGTGGTCCTTCTTGCTCTTCCCTTTAATCAGGCTCGTTAATCCTTGGAAGAAAGTTTGTCGCTCCCTTCGTTCTCTGTGAAACTCTCGCTCTACTTGGTCCAATCTTTGCAGAATTTCTTCACGCTCTGGTGGGGAGAACCTTGGTGGTTCCGATTGTTGCCTGATAATAGGTCTTGGAGGTATTTGGTACCCATGTGTTGGGTACCCTACTCCCCATGGATCTCCATAGGGTCCTTGGGTGTTGTAGTTCGCCGCTACCATGTAGGGGTCGGCCTCTGCGTAACCATAATTGTGGTGAGTCGGCGGTTCAAACGGGTTGTATGCCATGGAACCCGTGTATGCTAGAATTGGGTTATCAAAACCCATCGGAGGTGGCTGTGGTACAGCTGGGTTAGAAGGTCCACCCATTTGTGGGTCCTCCTGATGTGGCAGATAGTGACTGCCACTGGATTGACGTGGAGAGCTGAAATGAAAGTCTCCTGCTCGCGCAGACATACGCGCTCCGGATCTCCTACGCCTTGGCGGTTGTGGAGGTGCCAGTTGAACTGGTGGCGGTGGAGGTGGTGGCGTGACTGCCACAAATCTTGAATCCACAGAGGGATCCTGTTGCTGCTGTTGCTGCTGCTGAGGCGGTGAATGGCGAGGAGGTGTATAGTACCATTCGTGCCTGGTAAACATAGCTTGAAAGCAATCTGGACCACCATAGGGTGATCCGTGGAAAGAATATCCGTCAGAGATCTCTATCGGGTGGTTTGGTGTACCACTGGCAGGTTCGACGGGGTCCGTATCCTCGTCCATATCGTCCGCGTGATCTCCCGAGAAATGATCCTCCGGCCCCAATGGGTTAAAACCCACTGGTTCTGCTATGTAGTTTGCCGGGTTAAACCGGCCCCTAAAAATTGGTGTAGGGTCACCAAAAGAATTATGCGATAAAGATCGCTGTAACGGTATGTAGGAGGGTTGAGGGTTGTTAGGCTCGTACTCCGGTTGTGGCCCATAAGGGTTATGGACAAAAGGTGTTGAACTGTGTGAGACCGACGATCTAGCCGGTTAAAAGAGGTTCCTCCGGTTTTGCCGGGGATCGTCACTCTCAGTGGTGGAAGGAGCTCGCAAATTCGACGGTCCTGCCTCGTTGTCATTGGGGGCGGTGATTGGCCCCTTTCCGCGTCCTCTTCTCCTGAAGAATCTTGGCGGCATTTTGTTAATCCTGTCAATACAATATGAGATAACGACAAGAATATATATAAAGTAAAGGACAAAACCAAAAACCAAACAAGGTAGAATTTGTCCTATGTTATTTGTCTAGACTCGAAAGTTTAGATATGTGCAATTGTGTAACTGAGATTAAACACAAAAGGCTAGTGTTTAATTCACTCAGTGTTGGCTCTGATACCAACCTGTCACACCCCGATTTCCACGTGTCACTGGTGGGCCCGGTGGGGGAGTATCGTGACGTGGTTGGCAACATAATAGTCAAACAACACAATAATCAATATGCACAGCGGAAGCAAATTGAAAAGATATAATACAACCGAATTTAATATTGTAATATTAAATGTCACAATATTCGGAAGCTTATCCACAGATGGATCGAAAATAAAATAGAATTAATAGTTCAACAGACTTCAGGCATCTTAAGCTTGCGAGACTTCTATTGATGCTAAGGAGAAATCCCAGCCAATTACGCTTAGTACCTGCATTTTATCTTTTTGGGAAAATACGTCAGTTTACACTGGTAAATACAATCAACTGACTCATTTTGGAAAATGATTGAAAATTTGTTTGGATGCACGTGGCATAAACATTTTATTTAACTTGGGAGAATTATTTAATATTATAATCTTGTGAACGAATTATATGTTCCTTGTGCGTTCAGTAGCCTGGATCTTGTCCGGGTTAAAGATCAATAGACACACCACAATATTCTTTTGTGCACTGACGGGTGTACGCCTACACCCCGCGCTTAAGTCGTGGCCATTTCGTAAAATGATGCCAAGGATATCCGGGACATGGTCATTAACCCCCAAAAGGCTTTAAGTAACAAGACTGTTTAAACGATCCGATCAAATTATTCAATTAACCACCCAACGATGGAAGATTTGATGCCCGATCAAGCGGTATTCTATATACCGTAACCCAAGCCCGTATAGGGAAAATAAGTTAAAAGTATTTACCTGAGCAATGTATAAATCACAATAAGCAAATTGTAAGTAGCTTTTACTGGTTCTCCTAATCTGGAACGAAGGTTTATAATAACCTATTAGAATCCTAACGGGTCTTTAGTTAAGCTTAAGCTTTGACCGGTTAGTTTCAAAGATACGGTTCGTACGCACGATTAAGCGAAGACCGGATAGAATGTGATTTAGACCCGACAAGTTCAGAGACTTGTTTAATATGGTTCCTTCATGCACATTCTGGATTTTGAGATAAAACCGATAAGGTTTGACCCGTTTCGGCTAATTTATGTAAACTTGTTACATAAACCGAACCGAACGCGTAATAAGCGTAACGGGTAATAATGAGAGCCATTTACAGGTTTCCTAAGTTAATATGCTCCAAATATGTTGTGACATCAGTAAGGTGTCTTTTATTATGCCCGAAACGAATTTAAACACAAACTATGCCCCGTAGGGGTAGTTTGGTCTTTTTAAAGGTTGTAAAAGAGTTTAAGTGTTAACCTGAGTTACAGGCCTGATGTAATCAGCAAATATACTCAATTTGCTAAGTTCTATCAGTAGGTTAAAGTATATATGTGAAATTTATCAATTATAACCAAACTATGCACCGTAGGGGCATTTTGGTAATTTCACATAAGCCGAAAAGCTCAAAAACGAAATCTAAGTTTAACAACTTTTGCTTACTGTTAAAATATTATAATTTACCTCAAATATCAATAGGTATCAACCCTTGTATATTTAATATGGTTATAGCACATATATGCGTTAAAAACGCTTAAAAGGCGATTAGAAGCCATTTCCGGGTTTGATACTTAAAGCTGATATTTTTATTATTCCAGAAGGCTTAAAATAATTTATTTATCATATGTGATCAGTAGCAAAAGGTTTGGAGTTGATTAGATATGTAAAACTCATTTTATGGCCCGTAAGGGCAAAACTGACAATTACCGGATTAAGCCTACGACTATGAGTTATGCTCAGCCTAAAATTAATTAAAAATCTTCAAAAATCCCAAAATAATGTATTACATCAGTGGGTATTAAGTTTGATATCAAAAAGTAGGCTTAACTAGGCTATACGCAAATTACGCCATTTAGTTAACATAAAGCTTTCATTTTTGCGCTAATGAGCATAACTCTCAATCTACACCTCAAAGTGATGTCAAACTTTGCATACAAGTTTATGTATTAGTAATTAAAGTTTCTACTCTTTTACATTTCCAAAAATCACGTTTTAAGGTAATAAGGGCATAATGGTCAACATGTGAGCAATTAACGAAATCATGCGAATTAATTGGTTAACTAACGAACCATGGTGTATAATCACAGAGGGTTATACTAGCATGTTACCTGGTCCAAATTAAGCTCTAAGGCATTTCTAAATCATGCCTAAACGGGTCAGAACTGAAAGTCAAAGTATAAGTCAAACTATGCGACTTTCGGTTCCGAACCGGGTCTAAACAGGAAATTGTCGGGTTGAACATGTTTAGACATGTTCTTACACTAATTACCAAGTTATATTAATGATCAAACAGGTTGTATATGTTCTACATTGCTAATTATGCATAAATTGAAATTTAAGTATCCTGTTGACTTTTTCTTAGCAAGTTTGACCCGACTTTTGACCTTGTTAGAGTGGTAATCAGGGGGAACCCTTTTAAGGGTTTATTACCCACATAATTACCAACATATCACTATTTTTGATTCGACAAATTACTGGACCAATAGTGATTAATCTTAAAGTCAACCGTTAATTACAACAGTTTGACTTTTAAGCTATAACTAAGCTAAAACTTAATTTAGAAAGGTCAAGCAAACTTACAAGAGTCCTATGAACGACCAGAGATCACTTGAGTCTGCTTTGAAGCTCCAAGAATGATCAGAAGTGAAAGAGAAGGTGTGAGGAACTTGGTTGCAACTTTGGTCCTTTATATAGTGGATTTCTCACCACAATTTGTTGACATGCAAGTCTAGCATTGACCACAATTCATCAACATGTGTCCCTAAGTGCCTAGGATTGTTTAGGGGCCGCCTATAATGCAAAAATATCGATTAAAGGTCGGTTCTGCGCGTTTACAGGCTTCTGTCCGCATTTCCTGTATCTGGGCGGTTAACGCGGCCCGTGTAAAGGTGTTGCTGATCTTACGCGGCCCGCTTGGGCTCCCTGATCAGACAAAAACCTTTTCAGGTTGTTGCATCACACCTCTTGGCCCTTCCGAAAGGTCAACTGAGCTAATTACTTGCAATTTGACCCCTTATTATTTACCCACAAGGGCTTTAGGACTTATACCCACTTTGCCAAGTCCCTGGACACTTCCGGTTAACCTGAAAAGTCCTAACTTTCAATGTTAACGCTTTAACCCCTCGCACACGAATTTGATCATAACTTTCTCATATGATAACGAAACTTTATGAAATTTATATCGCGCATTCTAGTGAGCATAATTATCAGTTACAATGCTTCGGGTTTATCAAAAGGTCACTCAGAGGTATAATTTAAATATGTTGACACATTTAACCCCTGTAGTTTGTAATCTCTCACTTTTAGCTTCGTATGATCCATGATTTATTCGTTTGATGCTATAAACATTATGTAGGGTTAATGTACAATATATTTATTCACTGTTGACATTTAGAACTCGTATTTTCATATACTTTTCATGTTTGTCAACTTTAGTCCTTTCATCACATTCTTTCACACGTTCAAACGTATGACATGTG
>JARYGA010013106.1:0-48419 GCA_030545235.1 Helianthus tuberosus
AATACAAAAGTTAAAAAAAAAGATTAATAAACATTAAAATTACCTCTTCACTAAATTCATGTTGAAGATTAAACTTGTATGGACTAAACAATACACCATAAGAAATAATATCAACACTTTATCACCATCATCCTACAATAAAACAAACATATAATAACATAACGAACATGTTAATATGAAAGATATGGTCAAAATTAATACTTAAAAAACAGCAAAATCAATACCTTAGAAGCTTGTTCGACAACTGGGTTGTTTAAATGGGCATGTTCATCATGCAACTGAATCTGAAAAATCAAATAAGTTAACATTCACATAAAAGTAAATAAATGAAAACAATTATTCACTGCTGCGATATAATAGAACTGACCTTAGAATTTTCAATCTCGCATGCTTGGTTTTTCGCAACAATTAAATTCAGAACTGGATCCATTTTTTAACTTTGTTTAGCAATAGATACAGGGATGCGCTGCTATGAATTTATAGTAGTAACTATAGAAGTGCATTAGGGTTTAATTTTAGATTTGCCACCCTTTTATTTAGGAAGTTTGTTGTGGTTAGTTGTAAGTTTTTATAAGATATATCTAAGTATAGATATTATGCAGTTTTAATAAAATAAAATGTGACACATAATATCTTCATTTTATGTTACGGTACTTTTAATTCTTTTTGTTTTTGTTTGCATTTGTAGATTAGGCGCATTAGATCACAAGTATTAATTACTTGTACATTAAAGCATTATCGACTTGTACCTTTTAATCCGTGTATCGATATTGAACAAGACAACTATCGAAACGCCGACAAAAATGTGTAGGTCATCATGCTATCTTTGGATTTTTTTAAACAATATAGTTTATAAGATATGTCAAGAATTCGTAAAAAAAAATTATAAGTTTGTTGTGGAGGGTGAATTGTAACTAATTTCTATAATTTTGTTAAAACCTCAGGGATTTAAGTGTAATAAGTGTAGGGGCTAAAAAATAAATAGTGTTTAAAAGACCAAACTACCCTCATTTTAGGGGTCTTTCTATAAATAAAGGGGAGAAGAAGTTCTTATTTTTTGGGTATCTTAAAATACCCATCACTCATGCATTATAATATAGTATAGATATATGCTAATGATTTATAGAATACGTAATAACTTTAGTGTATTCAATAGTGGATACATGTACCGTTTAGTGAATAAAATGGTATATATAGTTGTTTTTGTATATTTAATTGTTGTCATTTGAACCGATCTCATTTGTCGAACAACAAGGACACATAATAAAATTTACGTGTGAATTAATAATCATAGAAACAATAGCTAATAGCAAAGCAACTTGCGTGCTACTTTGGTATTTTCAGGACAACTTGCGTGCGACTTGGTATGGTTTAAATGACATACCTAATTTCGAATAAAAGCTAGCAAATGCAGTGGTGACTCATACCCCATGCCATGCTTTAAAAGTTGCATGAACTAAATCCTATAAATAAATGATGGTTCACCAACAAATATGGTTCCCAGTCATTCGTATATATGCATTTACGACTTTTGAGTATTGGGTTTAATTTCTTGACATTTAAAACTTATTTGTTATTGGTGTAACACCACAGTGAATTAGTTATTCTTTAAATTCGTAGTAATCATTGTTTTATTTTTATTAACATGTAAAAGAAAACCCTAAAAAATCTTAAAATAAATGCACAGTTCTCTACGTGGTACGGTAAGAATTTTTTTTCAGGTTTCAGTAAGATTTAATTCAAGAATTTAAATGTGAAAAGTAAATCTCTTTTCCCGTTGATTTAGTCCAGGAGACAAATGGCTGCACAGAACATTGCAATGCAAATATGTGGAGTTTGCTCTACAACACATGTTTTTGTTTTCTTGTTTTTTGTTTTTGTTTTTGTTTACTTGTTTTTTTAAAACAAACAGTTGTTGGAGACAAGGTCAAGGGGAAGCACAAAAAAGGTGAAAAGTTGTAATTTCAGATTTAGGATGTACAAATCTCAAGGGCGCACGTGACTTTTGGGTCGCTTGTACGTGTGTTTATGGTCTTGATAGTTGTGTTCAAAGTCTCATGCATGCCCAAAGGACTTAGGGTGAGGGGGCACTCCCCTAAGAGGGGAGTCCCCTCTCTTACGCATAACCAATCCTCGTGTGTCACGTCAACTCCTCTCTTAAACTCCCCTAACACCCTAAATTGATGGCACCACTCCCCTCTTAACTCCCTTTGTTTTTTTATTATTAAAAAAAAAAAAAAAACTTTTGATTGGTTGGAAAAAGGCTGGGCCCACCACTCTCTCCTTCTTCTTCGCGGTGAACTCCCACCGAACATGGTCCCCGATTTGCCTCACCGCACCAACGGCGGCGGTGTTCCCGCTAGGTGACTTGGGTCACCGAAAGGGGTCACCGCTTGTGCCCCGCTCACCCTTAGCTGATTTATATTTTATTATTGTGTTGATATTTTTCTTGGCTTCAATCCCCATGAGTGTTGAAACAATCTAGTCTAGCTTATGTACCTTTCAACTAGGGGTGCTAAACGGGCCGTGTTCGCAGGTTGGCGGGTTCAACCCGACCCGAACCCGAAAATTTTACACAAACCCGAACTCGACCCGAACCCGAAAATCGTATTATACATAAGAACCCGAACATGACCCGAAGTTTCGTGGGTTGACCCGAACACGACCCATTCAACCCGATTTTTTTTATATTTTTTTTGAAATTAATATATTAAATTAAAATTTAATTAAAAAACACAAATGTATATAATAATATCATATTTAAATTATAAAATCTATATTAATTTCTCTTTTTAAGTTATAATCATTGCATAAAATACACACCCCATTTAATTTATGACATAAAATATATTGTAAAAAAATATAATATAGTATAAATGTGTTAAACAGGTCAACCCGCCAACCCGACCAGGTTGACCCGAACCCGACCCGTTAACCTAAACGGGTTCGCGGGTTCAACCTGAAACTGACCCGAACCCGTTTAGACTAAACCTAAACCCGTGAATTTCGTGTTAGGTTCGTGTCGGGTTTTCAGGTCGTGTCAGAAATTCACACCCCTACTTTCAACTTAATGAAACCACAAAATGATGTTGCATCTCTTGTATGTATATTTTTAAAACGCACATGTCCGTATGTCTCTTCCTTCTAAAATCGGACATATATTCAATAAGTTGGTACATTGTGAGTTGTATCACATTATTTACAGTTTTCATTAAATAAAAACAAACTTTTGTAGGTTTTGATTTATTTAAGATATATACTGACAATGTTTCTAAAAGTTTAAACAAATTAAACTTTCTTTACATGAATAAGTTTGTAATGGAAAAAGAAATTTGTTTAGATGATAGGTTTGTCTTACATTTTAGTAAGACAAAAAATAAGTGTCACAAAATTACGATTAACAGTTACTCGAATTACAATAATTACGCAAATCGCAAATCTTATGTGTGTTTATTTGTCATTTTGCATTTTTTTAAAACAAAAATTATTAACTTACGCTTCCAACTTGCCTCACATATTACAACTTTTAATTCTAGTTTATACAACCAATATGATGGTGGTCCATTAGCAAAGACAAAATCATTAAACACTTTGATAGAAAGAGGTATTAGGTTCAAGTACAACAGACAAAAGAGAATAAAAGAAAATTGGTTGTTAAAAGAAAAAAAAACTTTATTTTACACCTTTAGTTAATTTCCTCAAACATCCACTTATTTTTCGTTCGATAAAAGCACGGAATAAAAGAAATTTGATGTTAAAAGAAAAAACTCTAGTTTATACCTTTAGTTAATTTCCTCAAACATCCACTTATTTTTCGTTTGACAAACATATTTTGAATCATAAATAAATATTATGTATAAAAACCTTATAAGAGTATTATCTTTTGTTTTAAATAAATATGCTCTAAAATAAAATTAGGTTTGGATATATTACAATCAAATTTTGAAAATGACCTAAACATAAGATTTTAATATTGACCAAGCTAACCACGTTCCCGACTACTAAGAAAGCATTATTAGCCTTTTATACTCTTAATTATATTGCGCGTCTCTTTAATATACTATGCATTTTTCAGCTATAGTTAATACTAGCAACTAACCTCACAACTATAGATATTTCTGTTATATATCTTGATGGTCGTTATGCATATACAGTACATGTGAGTTGGGGTGCTTTATTTGTATATCTTTAAATATATATATATATATATATATATATAATATATATATATATATATACACACATACACATAGAGGAAGGTTTATTTGAGAACACTAAAAAAGGTGGGAAACCATTTGTTAAAAATTCAATTTAACATGTTAAAAGTCAATTTAAAAAAAAGCGAAACTTTTACATATAAATACATGTAAAAGCCTTTTAATGAAAAAACATTAAAAACTTAAAAAATTCTTAAAAAACAGTAAAAAAAGGTAAAAAAATATTTATTGGAATGGTTTCTAATTATTTTTTATGCAAAATCACCGAATTGCTTTTGAAAAAAAAAATAGTATTTTAATTGAATTTTTAAGATATATTTAATAGGAAAAATTACACTTTTCGTCCTTTATGTTTATAGCTAGTTGCAATGGATGACCTTTATCTTTAATAATTACAGCCACAGTCCTTTATTTTGAAAACTCGTTACACATTTCGTCCTTTAGCACTAACTTGGTTAAAATTTTTAGTTAAATTTATTTAGTTAAGGGCAGTTTAGTCTTTCTACTTAATTATATTTATATGTATTTATAAACAAAACAAAAACCTAAAAACAAAAAATAAAAAAACATGAATATAAAGAAAAACTCACTTCATCAGTTCATCTTCTTTACCTGTTCAACCACTACCCTAGCATCACCATTCACCACCGCCACCACCAGGTCCACCACCGTCGTAAGCACCGCCACCACCCTAGCACCGCCACCGCCGTAAGCACCTCCACCGTCTAACATTCTTCATCTCTTCGTCTTTATCCCTCTTTTCTCGCTCGATTGCAGGAGTGGAGAGATGCTAGAGGGGGTGATGAGAACCCAGATATAAGAAATCGGAGATCTACAAAAATATCTTCTACTCTGTTTCTTGAAATCTTGGCAACAAATTCGATGGATTACTCTGAGAAACCGATCGAACATGTTAGGTTTAAATCTGAGGTTTTGGAGTTTAATCAGGTGAGTTGTTGTTGGATTTGCATTTGTGGTCTCTGATTGTTTGGTTGGTTTTGTTTTTTAGTTGTGGTCTCCGATAATTTGATCTGGATTTTGATATTCATTCAATTTTGACCTAATTTTATGATGTTATGATGATTCGTTTGTAATCGTGTGCGAATCAGATAGATTTCGGATTGTTTCGTTGT
The DNA here is from genome assembly GCA_030545235.1 of Helianthus tuberosus. Lineage (NCBI taxonomy): Eukaryota > Viridiplantae > Streptophyta > Magnoliopsida > Asterales > Asteraceae > Helianthus > Helianthus tuberosus. The sequence goes on from JARYGA010013106.1 coordinate 5,351, forward strand.
GACAAATAGGATGTCATATGGAATCGTTTCAGATCTGAAATGAAGAAATCTTTGCTTGTTTATAGACTGATTCATGATAGTTGATGTTGATTGTTATTCGTGTTTGTATTTCTGATTGTTTCTCATCTAAGATCTGGTGAAATAGATCCGATGTCTGAAAAATTGGTAGGTGATTGTTGTGGTGTGGCGGGGCTGCAATGGTGAAACAGATCCGGTGGTGTGGACAACAAACGGTCGTGATGTTTTGAGTTTAGAGAGAGCAGGAGGTGGTGAGTGGTGGTGCTTTCGGAGATGATGGTGCGTTGGTTGCCGGAGGTGGTAGACTGGTGGCAGGAGGTGATGGCGGCGGCGGCGGCGGTGGTTGAAAACAGGGACAAGCTTCAGACCTAGCGGTGGTGGTTGTTGGTGGGTGGTGGTGGCTTCTGGTTGTTTAGAGAGAGAAATGTGTGTGTGTGAGAGGGAAGAGAGATAATTGTATTTGTTTTTATAAGATTTTAAATGTTATTTTTTTATTTATACTATAAATAATTAAGTAAAAAAAACTAAACTGCCCTTAAGTGAATAAACTTAACTGGATATTTTAACTTGGTTAGTACTAAAGGACGAAATGTGTAACGAGTTTTCAAAATAAAGGACTGTGGCTGTAATTATTAAAGGTAAAGGTCATCCATTGCAACTAGCTATAAACATAAAGGACGAAAAGTGTAATTTTTCCTATTTAATATGTTAAATAGATTGTTTCTCGGTTTTCCATTTTTTTAGTGTTCTCTATTGAACCTCATACACACACACCATATATATAGTAGGGTTCATGCGAAAACCACTTTTATTACGAGAAACCGCGAGAACCAATGTGAACACAACAAAATAAACCCACTACATCATCCAAAACCTAAAAAACTTAACCCCCACCCCACCTCCACCCAACCTAAATGCTAAAAACTAAACTATAAAGTTAAACCCCACAAAAACCTAACCCCCACCTCCCAAAAACCTAAAAAAACCTAACCCCTCAACCCCCCCCCCCCCCCCAAAAAAAAAAAAAAAAAAAAAAAACCTAATACCCCCCAACTCAAGCTCAATGCTAAAAACTGAACCCCCTAAAAACCTAAATAAATATAAAAAAACATACAATTTTTTTTAATACTTTTTATAAAAAATATTAATTTTTTTTTTGTGTTTTTTAGATTTTTAGATGTTTTTTATTGTGTTCACATTGACTCTCACGGTTCTCGCAATAAATGGTGGTTCCTAACGGATCCTTCTCATATATATATATATATAGGAGAATGATACGTTAGGAACCAGCCATTATTGCGAGAACCGCGAGAATCAATGTGAACACAATAAAAAATATCTAAAAAAATCTAAAAAACACACAATTTTTTTTAAATATTTTTTATGTAAAAATCGCTACTTTTTGTAGCCAAATTTTTTTTTATTTTTTGCTACAAAAAGTAACGATTTTTACATAAAAATATTAAAAATTTTTGTGTGTTTTTAGATTTTTTTAGGTCTGTTGGGGGTTTAGTTTTTAGCATTTAGCTTGGGTGGGTGTGTGTGTGTGGGGGGGGGGTTAGGATATATAGATATATATATATATATATATATATGGTAGGGTTCATGCGAGAACCACCTTTATTGCGAGAACCTATGTGAACACAACAAAATAAACCCACTACACCCCTAAAACCTAAAAAAAACCTAACCCCACACCCCCCCCAAAACCTAAACTCCCCCCCCCCCCCCCCACCCACCCAAGATAAATGCTAAAAACTAAACCATAAAGCTAAACCCCCCCCCCCCCCCCAAAAAAAAAAAACTTAAAAAAAATCTAAAAAACACACAAATTTTTTACTATTTTTTTATAAAAAAATCGCTAGTTTTCGTCTCAAATTTTTTTTTTTTACGAAAAGTAGCGATTTTTAATAAAAAAATATAATTTTTTATGTTTTTTTAGATTGTTTTAGGTATTTTTGTGTAACACCCCGAAAACGGGTTTTGTAATCAAACCAGGTTAATATTAAAAGACGGGTAAATTACCGTTAATGGTAAAAGTAACCCGGTGAATATTAGTATTTTTAAAATAAATAAGCCTAATATTAAATAAAAGCTTAAAGAAAGCTTTTGAGAAAATAAAGTTTATAGAAGCCCGAGTTAACGGGACTTAAAAGAAACTTAGTCATAAATCTCCCCGAACTCACTAAATTAACTAGGAATGTTTAACCTAGTTAATAAGTGGGAATATTGTTAGAAATAAGTATGTTGTGCCTTACGTAATAACTAACCAAACAAGAGGGGCCGGATTCAAATAAATGGAAAGTTTAATTATAAAAAGAAACTCAAAACAAAACACACACACTTAGTGTGTGTTCTGTGATCGAACCCAGGAAGCTCCCAGGAGCTTCAAAACCCTAGCTTCTCACAAAATCATCAAATTGAAGGCTCAATTGAAGATCAAATTCACAATTGAACGTGAATTAATGATCACCCAAGCTAGGGGATCATTAGGTATGTCAAATTTTGATGAATTGTGAAGTTGTGAAATTTGAGTAAACATCATAATCGCGAATTATGACTGAATTATTGAAGCTATGGCTGAATTATGATGTATAAATTGCTTAGGAACCAAACCCTAAGTGACAATTATACATATGATGATATAATTTGAATGATTTGATGAATTACCACACTAGGATAAGTGGGTATTAATCATAAGATGAATTTGATGATATAATTATGATTAGAATCATCATAAATGATAGTAATCAGGAAATACTTGAAAAAATTGTGGGTTTGAGTATGTAATCATACTTACTAGCATATGAGTTTAGTATGTTATGATAAAAATTGATGATAAGTTCATGCTAAATGATGTTTAATATCATCAAGTATTAATTCACTAACTTATAGTTACAAGAACTTGGTAAATAAGTGATTAAAACGGTAACATATGAATGATGCTTACCGGATAATTGGCTAAGTAATTAAACGAGTAGTTAAGCCACTTCGTGAAATTAATTATGTCAATAGGCAGTTGACTTTAAAAAGTCAAACTGACAAAGGATATGATCGAATGATAATTTCGACATAAAGATCGTAGGATGGAATAGTCGTGAATGATTATGACTAATCTAACCATCTTACAACTTACAATGATAGTTTGAAACTTGACAAGCTAGGTGAAAGCTTGGGAAGGAAGCGGGTCAAACGAATCAAGAATGACGGAAAAGCATAATCTGGATGTTAGGTAAGTACAACTTACACTCTTTGTATTAAATACCTATTGGTTTTATAGGTTATGAATAATATAAAGTTTTGTTTGAATTTTGATGTTCCGACACGACATGTGCGGTTCGGAACAAAAGACGATGATAATAAACCATGGTTAATGGTTAAAACGGACTAATACGATAATGTGGTCATGTAATGGCTAATAGAAATTGAGTTTCGAGTGGTTACCTTATAGGGTAAACCAACATAAATAGTAAGGGCAAAACGGAAAATTGGTCACGCGTTGACAATAACCGTTAAGTTTTGAAAGACACTTTATGGCGAAAGTCATAATGGGTCAAAAGCATTTAGAAGTGGTCAATAAGTAAAAATGACCGTACGATGTAAACCGGAGCGAGTCATGTTGATAAGATGGTAATAAATATCATCTTGCAAAGATAAAAGGTCACTTAGACCAAACTGGTCAAATGGTGAAAATATCACCATTTGAAGAATATCGACTAATGAATAGTGTCGACTCTTATGTTCACAGGAGTGAATATGGGAAGGTTAACTTGCATCGCTATTAAGTAGCGATTATTAAAGCAAGGTATCAAAACGGGTCAATATATTGATCCGAGTCAGGTATGTATAATAGGTTAACTACTCAATTGGAACTAGAGGTTCATTGAGAAATAAATGAAGTTAAATAGACATTCGGTTACTTTAAATAAGTAAACCGAATGATTTAAATGGTGGTCATGGTATTTTGAAACTTAATGACCTTTAATACAAGATCATAGTTTTAAAAGTGGGATGTTGGTCAAATATGGCTTTAAAAGTCCTTCGTCGTAATAGAAGGGTTAAAAGTGACCAAAATGCCCTTGTAAGCTAAATCGAGCGAACGACCCTTAAAGGTAGTTCGGAAACGATTTTTATGATTAAATAAATACTTAAAATAAGTATAAAAAGCAAAAGATGAAAATCTTGGGTCAATTGACTCTATAAGAGTCTTTGCCGTAAAATAATGATCCGAGGGGTAAAACTCGGAATTTATAAGTTACCACATTATATCCGACACACATATAGTTGTGGAGGAAGTTTAGTTGATAAGAAATGTGGTAATATAATGCTATAAACGAATGAAAGCGATTCGTGTTGAAAATATGCTTAAAACCCCCTTAACGGGTCAAAATAAGCATATGAGCGAAAACGGGTTTAAAATACTTATGAAACCCGTGATTTGAATCTAATAAGATATAAAATATCGAACTTGTGAAGTTCATAAGAAGATTTGGATTTAACAAACATGGTTGTTTGATTATTACATGAACGAGTCAAAAGAACAAAATTACATTTTAAGCCGAAGGCTTAAAAGTCTAAAAATTTGTTAATCCGGATATCGGATGTTAACTCCATGTGATGGAGAATAATTTTATGATCACGTAGGAAGAAACGTGACTCAAATCGGATAAAAATGAGCAAGTTATGCTCGTTTCCGTAAAAAAATGGGTTTGGCTGGAAAATGCAGCATCTGGCTGCAACCTTTCTGTCGAAACCTCACCCTTGCGCTACGCGACGGGTATCTCTATTGTTATCGCGGCCCGCGACGAGGCTCGCGTCGCGCGACAGATTAGGAGTCATCCCGTCGCGCTACGCGACGGGTCATAATGCTGCATATTTGTTGCTGAAACTTGTGGGTTGCATGTTTTTGACTCGCGAACTTGTTTAGACACGTTTTAAACGCTATATGACTAACTCATTTCATGTTTATATGAAATGTAGGTACCATTTGAATTACCGGAGGACGATCAAGCTCGATGAGGAACCGAACACATAAAGATTAAAGCTTCCGCTAAGAGTTTCGTCGTCACTCTTAAACGACGAATTTATAAATGTTATGTTAAAATGTTTTAAAGTTTAAAATGTTTTAACAAACTCGTATTTTTAAGTGTATGTTTAATCTTAAATACACTATTATAATCAAAATATATATGATAATCGTATGAAATGAACTAAGGGTCTTACATTTTGATTGTATTCACATTGGTTCTCGCGGTTCTTGCAATAAAGGGCGGTTTCTAACGGGTCCTTCTCCTATATATATATGGGAGGGTTATTTTGAGAACGTTAAATATTGCAAGAAACGTGAGAACGAATGAGAAACCCAATCAAAACCATTTTTTTAATACAAACCTCATTGTAATTAAGATACAACATCAAAAAAAGAATTTACAACATCAAATAATTAATTGGGTAAATTACATTTTTCGTCCTTTATGTTTGTATTGGATTGCAATGGATGACCTTTAACTTCAATAATTACAGTCACAATCCTTTATTTGGAAAACCCATTACACATTTCGTCCTTTAGCACTAACCAGGTTAAAATTTTATGCTAAATCAGATCATGTGCACCTCATGTGAGGGCATTTATGTCATTTTACCCCTGTTTATCTCTACTCTCCCAATCACCACCCCGCTGTCACTCCCCATCGCCAACGATTCTGCTGCCTCAAACAAAATCAAATTCGAAACCAAAAAAATCATTTTTTTTTTCAGAATTTTTTCTTCCAATCGGTTCTTAATTTCTCACACTCATTTTTCAATTCCACCAATTAATCCAACTTCGAAATCTTACACCCAAAAAAAAAAACTCACCGATCACCGACACCCACATCTCTAAGTATTCTCTTCTCAATCAAGAATTCAAGAATCCAATTTCAGATATGGATTTGATAACTTGCCTACAGCTTGGTATGTATGTTTCTATATGCTATTTTGGGGACCGTTTATATCATATATTTACTTTGAATATTAAGTGAAAGATTGATACTAAGTGAGAATCACACCTTGGTATGTATGTTTCCACCGAACATTGATGTATTAAGAAACTATACAATTTATATAGCCATCAGAACACACATTGTTTGTTTAAAAAAATTACTTGTTCATCTAGATATTATACAACTCTATGTTCATCTTTAAACCAAGATCTAATTAAACAAGGCCATTGTTTGTTTAAGAATTACTGAAACAAATTCCCTGGTCATCTAGTGATGTAAGTAAACCCTAGAAATTCATACCTTTCAAATCAAACAAAAAGGCACACAACATATACAAAAGTAAATCATGCTTTCTTCTCACAAAGATGAAATCAACGCTTTGAAGAGTAGACAAGTGGTGGTGGCGGTAGATCCGATGGAGGTGGTTGTAGATCCGGCGTGGTGGTGGCGGATTTGGTGGTGGCGGTGGCTGTCATAGTGGTGGTGGCGGATTAGGTGGTGGTGGGGATGGCTGGAGAGAGAGATAGGGGAGAGAGAACTGAGAATGAGATAAGAAAGGTTGGTGGTGGTGGTGGTTATGGTGGTGAAAGAAGGAAGGGAAAGGGAAGGAATGAAAAATGTAGAGATAGAAGTGGGTTTTTAAAGTTAGGTTTTGGTTTTCTTTTAATTAAGTTGGTAAAATGACTAGACTACCCTTAACTGGTTAGATTTAACTGAAAATATTAACCTTGTTAGTGATAAAGGACGAAATGTGTAATGGTTTTCCAAATAAAGGATTGTGACTGTAATTATTAAAGTTAAAGGTCATCCGTTGCACTCAGATACAAACATAAAGGACGAAAACTGTAATTTACCCTAATTCATTTCTTCTTTCAAAATCACTTTTATTAGATTTTTTTACACATGTGTTAAATACAACAAATTTACACATGTGTAAATGAGAAAACTTTACATATACATGTTAATTTAAATGTGTAAATTTAGTTTCTAACATTGTAATCGAATAGAATAATAATGATAATTGTAAAAAGAAATTTTGAATTTGAATTGTTTTTGACCAAGTTCTTGTGGTTTTTTTCATTCGTTCTCATGATTCTCGCAATATTTAGCGTTCTCATTTAAACCATCCCCTATATATATTGGTATATTTAACAAAATTAGTTATAATATATGGTCATCCATAACTATAAGAGTGTTTAGTTAGAATAATACTTAATTATAGTTGGAGCTAAAGAAATAGACATATCATTCTATCTACGTGCAACTATTATATTTTCTATGTATTATTGTATCTATATATGAGAATGCCTTAAAACATAGTTAATATATATATACACATATATAATCCTAGTATTTAATTTTTATGATAAAGTTATGGAGATAACATTTCCCGTTGTCATAGAAACTTATACCGTATAGTTAAATTAAAAGCTTAACATATTCAAATTGATCTTTTAGAAAAAAATAAAAATAAAATCATCAATGCTATTTAATACACAAGTACGTAGTCATTTAAGGCCATGGGGTGTACACTAACATCTAAAGTGTTAACAATGACATGACATGTTAACTAACATTGCAAACCACCCCCTCCTTGTGTTAAAGTGCATTAAATGAGTTATGTGTTAACATGTTAACCCAATGTTAAGAGATTGAATTAATTATTATTTTATTTTTTAGATAAAAACCCAATGTTAAAGTGCAATAAATGAGTTATGTGTTAACATGTTAAACTATTTCCTTAGAGTGAGACAAAGTGAAATGAGGAAAAAAAGTTGATGTGTCACTTAGGTGGAGTTAAGTTATGTTAAAGTATGAGTTGTGAGAACTATGAGAATTCTTACTTCCCGTGCGAGTTGGGCCGACATTTTTTGCACAAACGTAAATGAAAATGCTATAAACACATTGTAAAAAAATAAAAAAAGTTGCCGAGTAGGTAGGTACGCCTAATGTAAATTTTGTTTACGGAATGATGACATCACCAATAAAATTCTTTTACATCGATGTAAATTTTTGTATACGACAATTTTTTTTGCTGAAACAAGTGATATTTTAAAAGTTTTTTTTATTGAAAATATCTTTTGGAAGTCTTAGCTCTCATAGTTCTCAATTCTCACAACTTAATATAGTTCTCATTTTATTTTTTTCCTAATAATGAAAGGAACAAATTCTTAAACGGGCCATGAGACTCGATGACCTTATTTGGCTGGCTATTTGTCTATTTGTCATGTATACTTTTTCTTTATTTTATAGATTGTTTTAGAACTAAAGTCTATCGACGTCCGTTTGGCATGTGATAATAGAATGAAACAGGGAGTGAAGTATACTACCAAACACTACCTTACTATTTTTCTACAAACACTACACCTAAAGTATGGTACACACTCAATAAATCCTCAATCAAAGTTAGAGCAGAGAAAATATTTTTAGTTGTTTCTAAAAGTTAAAATAACTAATTTAGTTAAGGTTCTGAAACTTTATAAAAGGATTTACGTTATCAAATAGCACAAAAAATTAAATTTATACACCTTAATTAAATTGGATTTTTCTGTCTTTCCATTCCATGCTGTAATGAAGAAGACGTACAGTATTTCAAGAATAATCTATCATATGTCAGATAATCCAAATATGATCCCAAACATGATTTTACTTTAAATGGAATGGAATGAATCATTTAATTCTCAACAAAAAAATTTATAAGTTAACCTAACATACATGCCATGCCTTCTCGGATAAATGGTAATTATTGGTGTACGCATGCATCTTATTATTGTCACAAATTGTTTTTACTAAATAATGATAATGTACAAAATAAAGGGACTAATGGTTTGCTAATACTGTTGGATTTGGTGTTTAATTCGATTATTTAAGCCTTTAGCGATGGAAAAAGAACAATATTTAATTGTTAAATATTATAAATTATAAAAGTGGATATTAATTTAGTGGAATTGGTGTCGCTTAAAGAGTTAAATGAGTAATAATTTATTATTTAGATAATAATTTAAAAGTTAATTTTATTGAACAGTAAAATAAAGTCAAAACAGTTTTGATCAACAATTTAATATTAGGCTATTAGCGAAGAATAATTGTTATTCGACGAAAATGATGAGTGGTTATTATTAGATAATAAAACAAATGTCGAAGGGTTGAGCTGTATTAATAGTTAATCTAGGATTAACTACTTGGAAAGATCGTCACTAGTTAATGGGTTAAAATGTAATTAGTGGATCTATAAATAGATCCTTAATCACAACCCTAGAGACACAAAAGATTAAGCTGAAACCCTAGCCACAAAACCCCCTTCTCTCTCTCTTGATTGTGATCGACCCACCACCGGCCATCACCACCACATCTCGCCGGCCACCACCTCCAGCGACCACCATCGCCGCACGCCACCGCCGTGTCGTGGTGATTCAGATCAGATCTGCTACACGTGTGGATTCTTGTGGTGATCTTGGAGATTTTGTGATTCAGCTTACTAGCGGAGCCGTTCCTTGCATATATCGTGCAAGTCTTCAGTTTTCGTCAGTGTATAACTCTAAACCCGCTATTATTGTGAATATATATAATTATCTGAGTAGACTGTAACTAGATCGCTTATTGTGAATATATATAATTATCTGAGTAGACTGTAACTAGATCATTGTTGGGAGTTTTATTCGTGTTTGCGTTTTATCACGCTTCCGCATTTGAATTAATAATAAAGAGTTGTTAATATATATATTGTGAATATATATAATTATCTGAGTAGACTGTAACTAGATCGCTTATTATTATTATTATTATTATTATTATTATAAAATTGGATGTGATTGTGATTGTTCATGAATCGAGCCCTAGAGACTTGTAGTTGTTTTGGTTTGTTTGTAGTTTTTAGTTATTTTCAATATTTGTATTTTTTTCGGGTTATTTGGAACGCTTTGTAATTGTTATGTTAATTTTAAAAGTAGTTTTACTATAAAATTGTAAAACCGCACCAGATAAGAGATAAGAGATAAGATATTGAAGACCGAAGTTGGAAACGAACAAGACCATAAAGATTGAGATCTTGGACTAAGTAGGAGCAACACCAGACTTGTGTTGTTGTTTGTCCCTTTTAGATCAGTTTAGTTTGTTGTTCACTAACTCGAATGAAACTGAATTAATTACCACTAGTGGCTCGATTCTATATTTATTGTTTTGTGTGGTTATGATAGATTGTTTAGTGTATATAATCTTTTAACCGACAAAACTGTTTTCACAATCATAAAACGACTAAATAAATTAAAAGGCATTTTAATTTAACTTGGAAATGTAAATAATAAAAAGGAGTTTTATTATAAGATAAAACATTTAGTTTTTAATTAAAGTTGTTAGATTGATAAAATCATAAATTAATAAATGCTTATTAATTTAAGAGTAAATTGCCAAAATCGTCCCTTAGGTTTGGCCATGTTTGTCATTTTTATCTAAAACAACTTTTTTTGTACCATATAGTCATTCATTTTTGGGATTTTTTGCCATTTTCATTCAAACGTCTGACTTTTTTTTGCCAAAATCGTCCTTGAGATTTGGGATTTTTTTTTCCATTTTCATCCAAATGTTAGATAGAAAAAATAAAGCAAATTATATGTTTGGATGAAAATGGTAAAAAATCACAAAAGTGAAGGACTATATTGTACAAAAAAGTTGTTTTGGATGAAAATGACAAACATGCCCAAACCTCAGGGGCGATTTTGGCAATTTACTCTTAGTTTAAAATCAAGTTCGCAATTAACGACCATCATAGTTATAAATAAGATATTTAAAACTGAACTGTGTCAAAAGGTATTCAAACTAATCATAAGCATAAAAGTAAAATTGGACTTTTACTAAAGTTGCATGACTTGCCTCATGCTACAAGTCGTCCACTATATCTTGGGTTAATGGATTTAAACACTCCCAACTATTGCCATTTGGCCGCTGACACTCTCAACTTTGACTTTGGCTTACACCACTCCCAACTTAACACTTGGGTTGCTGTGTCACCCCGTCGTTAAATAAACACTAACTGGGTTAGCTCTTTTTGCTGACGTGGTCAATATTTGCTGATGTGGCTTGCTGATGGATCCAATACACACACACATGCTGATGTGGCAATGTATTTAAAAAACCATACCAAATAACACAACCAAACAACACATACATCTCAATCTCCCTCTCTTCTCGATGATCTCTGACCGGCACTACCCCGACCGACGCCGGCAGCCGGTTTGTCATGTTTCAACAAAGGATCACAACCACTTTGAATAACAAGAAGCAGTTTCGCCGCAAGACCGATATCCGCCGCAAGACCAATCACTCACCAATCAACCCACAAATCTGCCCAATTCAAACCATCAACTAATAATGTCATGTTCATCGTCATCGACATCTGAAGAAGATGAAGATTTCGATTCCTACCGGAAATGAGGCTACCTGCAAAAGAGGACGATTTCGATTTCGACAATCGACATCTGAAGAAGATGAAGATTTCGTTTAACAGATCTGCAGCGCTGAAGCAGTAGCCGGAGCTGTTGAACGTAGATCCGCCGATTTTAGTGCCGTAACTGTGTTGTAAAGTGTAACTGTTGAACGGCCATACACCGGATTGTAATAAACCGTCACGAAACGCAAGTTGCGACGACTGTAACTCCGGTTGAAACACGATTAGGTTTTCGATCCACTGAAACGACCGTTCGATCAGATCTAGATCTCAATCGATGCTGGAACGGTTGTAGAATTCGTCATCGGCACGGCTGTAGAATCCGACGTTGATGGTACCGCCGCCGACGATGATGTAGTCAAATGAGAGATTTACATAAATGAAGTGAAACTAGAGAGTGAGTATGCTTACTTTGAGATAAGTTGCCTGAAATTAGAGAAAAGATGATGATGAATGTGAAGCAGAAGATGATGATTGACACCATTAACGGTGGAAATTAGAGAAATGCATGAATCTGGATGACAAAGATGAGTAATCTGTTGTTAGGGGTTTCAAGGGGTTTTAAAGATGATGAATCAGGGGAACTTACACGTCATACACGCCACATCAGATTAAAAATAACACGTAGGATAATTTTCCTAACTAGGTTAGTGTTTATTTAACGAGGGGGTGCCATGACAAACAATGTGTTAAGTTGGGAGTGGTGTGAGCCAAAGTCAAAGTTGAGAGTGCCAGCGGCCAAATGGCAATAGTTGGGGGTGTTTAAATCCATTAACCCTAGTTTAAAATCAAGTTCGCAATTAACGACCATCATAGTTATAAATAAGATATTTAAAACTGAACTGTGTCAAAAGGTATTCAAACTAATCATAAGCATAAAAGTAAAATTGGACTTTTACTAAAGTTGCATGACTTGCCTCATGCTACAAGTCGTCCACTATATTTTAACCCTCTTTGGTAATTAAAATATAAAAGTTAAAGCTCAAACTAAATCGATATTGCTATGCCATCCTAAAGTGGAACTCGAACCAATTTACCCAAACCCTCTTTGTTAGTGATTATCGTGCATTGTGCCTACGGTTTTTTGGGAGATGTTAATTCGCGATTCCTAAGTTACTTAGGCCATTTCCACACATTCCCATTAGAGGACCAATATCACTTGAAATAGTTTCAAAAGGGCATAGTTGGGGTTAAACTTACACGTCGTATTATGCGACATCAAGCTCAAGAGTTGTGTATGACACAATTGTAAATCGTTACCTACCCACGTAATAGATACCGAGTGAACAGAGCTCAACCATTCATTTTGTATTTATGAAATGGGATCTCATATCCTAATAACAATTTTGCAATTGGGTCATAATGTTAATTAAAATTTTAAAACAATAAAATACTAGATAAGTTTGTCTTTATTTTATAGATATCTCACAACTATTCCACCATATATCCCACGTTGCATAATGTAGTGAAACAAACTCAATGACATTAACTTCCCTGAATGGTTAAGGAGTTTGAGAAAAGTTCTCGAATTAGAAAAAGATGTATATCTTGGATCAACCATTTGATATAGTTCCTCCTGAAAATGACTCAAAGACTCAATGGATGCAACATGTTAAGGACTCTCAAGAGGTCCAATACTTGATCCTATCAAGTTTGTCTGAAGAGTTTCCTGAACATTTTCAAAAGGAAATCGAGTATCGCCATGCCAATGATATGATCATCGCAAGAGAGTTTCAAGTCAAATGAAACTGGTGTCTCGCAATATTCAAGGAAATCATCTCTTAAGTCATGTTATTAACCTGATTAACTACATTTGAAATTTTTAAAAATAGAAACCCGTTTAGATCGCTCTTAAGTCATATGATGTGGGGAAAGTGGTGAGAGGTGTGGCATGACCACGTGGGACGTGGTGTTCGTAGACCCTCCCCCCCCCCCCCCCCCCCCCCTCCCCAAGCCACATATGGCCACTGTGATTCATCCCACATTCTCCACGGTACAAGTTTGATGAATTTGATTATTTAACCGTTTGACAACGGTCCGATTTATAATTTTTTTTTCCTATTTTTCATTTATTTAAACAAATAAACCCAATACCTTTTTATTACAAAATCACTCTCTTATGAGGCTATGCATAACAACCTTCATACAGATTTAATTGAATATATATGCCAGTTTGGTTGTATTAGCACCGACAATTTGTACTTCTTTAATTTAGTAGTTTAAATATTTTTAATATGTATTATTAAAATTTCTTTATTTTAATATTATACACTTTTATTGTTTTAGTTATTAAATAAAAAATTAGTTTTATTTGTTGTTTATCAAAATTAAATAAATTTTAAACAATAAAAATAAAAAAAATAGAAATTGAATGGGGGAGAACAATTACCACACCATATATGTTTTTTTTAACGACCAACGAATACTCCAAATGGCCTACTGTTGGAATTCACCATATCGAGATACACTCGCATCTGAACTGGAGAAAACCCTCACCTAGGGCAGAAGCTCGTGAACACTCGCCCGAGGCACGACAGTGCGGTGAGGTAAAACCCGTTCAGTTTAAGTATCGAACTAGCGATCGCCACCTACTCGCCTAGTCTTCCATCATCACCAGGTGCCGCCGAAAACTAATGGGGGAAGCAAGAATTGAATCTGGGTCTCTTGAAAACCCAAATCTCTCCCTTATAACCGGGGAAAACCCTCATCTAGGGCAGAAGCTCGTGAACACTTGCCCGAAGGCACGACAGTGCGGTGAGATAAAACCCGTTCAGTTCAAGGATCGAACTAGCGATCGCCGCCTACTCGCCTAGTCTCCCATCATCACCAGGTGCCGCCGAAAACTAATGGAGGAAGCAGGAATTGAATCTGGGTCTCTTGAAAACCCAAATCTCTCACTTATCACTTTATCACAAGCTCATTGACCCACACCATATATGTTGGTTTCACCTTATACCTTATGGAGAAATTAATATAACTTTTCTGTGTAATTATTGTTGTTCTTGGCTCTAGTGCTAGCCATTAAAAAAAACTATATTTGAAATATGCAGTTAAAAAAGCTATATTTGAAAAATAAATAACTTTCACAGACTGTGAAAATGAATGAAGTCATATTTATAAGAAAAAAAATGTAAAAGTAGTAAATAAATAATAATGTTGGAAGGTCAATTTGGGGTATCGTGGAGCGGTTTAGGTGTTAAATGTTTGTATGGAATTAAATGAATAGGCCCAAAGGGTACATTCAGGTGGAGCCTACCCAACACTATTTCCCCATGCTCAACAACTCGTCGTTTTGCATATTGGTACAATCAAGTATTGCGTACTTCTATCGGTATGAACAGTCAACAATCAGTCTCTTTGCATTATTATGTGACATAATGCGTATATATGTGTGTGTGAACAGTCAGCAATGGCTGTCATCTTGCACCTATGCACATTGCACAGATACATAAGTCATAACTCGTGAGTATATTCAGCTACAAATTGATTGTCATTCCATACAATGGTACTAGCAAACAATGCATGTGAACTGTGCGACATATACATATATGTAAGTATCAAGTATCAACATGTACATAACCCTGAGGTTTGGTTAAACATATCATCAGGGTCGTCTCAACCTATTTGGGGTCCAATGCGCATGCGGATAATGAAAATGGGTCCGTTTTCATAAAAAAATAATTGTTTATTTAGAGCATTCACATCCAACCCTCCATTTTTACCCTGTATTACACTAACTTCTTCTTCGACTTCATGGACTTCGTGGCTAGGATCTTTTTCAATCTGGACTCCTTTCATCTTCTTTTGTTTTTTTACCTTTCAGTACCTCGCAAGTCCGAATATCATGACCTTTTTCATTGCATACACTACATGTCCTTGTCCTCTTCCCTTTGCGGCTGATCATTTGTTCCTTCTTTGATTTAATCCTTTTATGCGAGCCATGACCTTTGTTTCTTATACCAGTTGGGACACAGACAGTAGGAGGTGCATTAGTTACTGGTTGTTGATAACCAATTAACTTTGAAAACCGGTCAAACTTTGGATCAAGTGGCTTGGTTATACGACTCTGGTCCACTTTTTCTTTAATCTCCTTCATTTGATCCCTGACTAGAACGAGTTGATCAAGGTCAGTAATCAAATTGCTAACCAGATACTCCCCTGTATACATGATTTCACGAGCAATCTGTTTAGCCTTGTATTGCTCATCCTTGGCATCGACCTTTACATCAAACGTAGATTTTAATTCATTTGGAACCACATCTTTTGTCCATCTCTTCATAACATATTTGTTTGGTATTTCTTTAACTCCAAACAACTTGAAAAGAAAATAAATGTGTTTACATAGCAGCCCATACTGTTCGAAACGCAGACATCTACATTGTGCAGTTACATCTTCTTCAAGTTTCTTGAAACACACCTACAGAAACAAAAAAAAAATATAATAAATTCGCATGTGTATGTAAACAAAATCGCATGTGTAAAAAAATGAGTTTCTTGAAAATAATTTAAATTCGCATGTGTTCGTCAAATTCGCATGTTGTAAAATATATTTTGTATTAAATTTGCACGGTTTTGTCAAAATCGCATGTTGTAAAATATATTATGTATTACCTCTAAA
Organism: Helianthus tuberosus; assembly: GCA_030545235.1. NCBI lineage: Eukaryota > Viridiplantae > Streptophyta > Magnoliopsida > Asterales > Asteraceae > Helianthus > Helianthus tuberosus. Next base: position 21,411 of record JARYGA010013106.1, read on the forward strand.
AACCCTTCTCCATGAGCTTTAAAGTTTTTCAAAGATATCCTTAACTGGTCACCCTCGACTTTGGTGTCCATCGGCAGACATTCGCTAATAGTTCCGTATATCTCTATCTGCTGATCGAAGAATATAGACCTGGTGTATATCTTAGCAGCATCTGCTTCCAGAGTAGTTTTGCTCCAATCATCAGGCTCAGTATATCTTGAAATATGATCATTCTTTCTATGATTGAACCTTTAGACATCCATTGAACCATCAAAATGATTCATAAACTCTACAAGAGTGAGTTGTGAATTAGCCACCTTGCAAAAAAAAAATGGTTTTCACTCTCTGATCTTGAAGTTGTTCTCAAAAGTCCAGACATTTGCTCATGTCGGTAAAAAGCCAGAATCCACGAGGATCTCATCACAAACATATCATCAATCCATTTATTTTGGGTAAGACCGAACTCAATCATTACCAACTTCCACTGTCTCTCAAATACTTCTGGCTCAATGGAATCAGTCCGTACAATATCGCACAACTTCCTTCTAAACTCCTCATTGTTGCACAACTCGTGTCCAACCTACACCGATAAATGGTTTTCTTATCAACATGTAACGGATATATAGTGTAAGAAAAATGCTAATGACACACACTATAGCATAGTCTACCTTATCTGCCACTTTTTTCATTATGTGCCACATGCATAATCTATGTCTGCTGGTAGTAAAAACACCCTTGATAGTCTGTTTCATCGCAGGATCTTGGTCTATCATTACAACCTTTGGCTGACGTCCAAATGAATTGAGAAGCCATTTATAAGACTCAATGCTCTCCGATGCCAACAACCCAGCTCCAAGGGTTATATTTCGACAGTGGTTGTCAATCCCAGTGAACGGAACAAACACCATCTTATACCTAAAATTCAAAAAGATCAAATCGCTTTGGTTCATGATTTATTAATGTGCGAAATAGGCAATATAACATGCGAAATAGACAGTATAACATGCGAAATGGACAGTATAACATGTGATATATTCAACACCTAACTTTCATGTTTATTAACATGTGATATTCCCAGTTTACGAAATCATAAAAAATGCAAAATTATTAAAAAAAATGTTAATGTAACACTTACTTGTTTGTTTTGAAAGTAGCATCAAACGATATCACATCCCTGAACTCCATAAAGTTACGCTTGCATAACCCATTGGCCCCGAACAAACCAGTTAACCGTTTGTCCTCATCAACAGAATATTCAAAAGAAAAATCAACTAAATATTCTTTTTTGTCAGTAAGCCTATTGATCACCATGTCATGTCACACCCCGATATTTCCACGTATTACTGGTGGGCCGGTGGGGAGTATCGTGACGTAGTTGATATCATCATGGTCAATTATGCACAGTTTAGTGCACAACGGAAGTCTTAAAGTAATAATAATACAAACCGATTCGAAAGTACAATAAAATATTATACAACGGATTGTAAAAGGATCCACAGGCGGATCAAAACAAAAGAAATATTGTTCAACATACTTAAAGTGATAAAAGCTTGCAAGACTCTTTATTTAATCACTCAGGAGTTTCCAGCCCATTACGCATAGTACCTGCACTTAACCTTTTTGGAAAATACGTCAGTTTACACTGGTAAATACAATTAACTGACTCTTTTTGTAAAGTGTTTATAAAATTGATTTTAAATGCACAAGGCACAAAAATTATTTTATAACTTGGGATAATTATTTAAATAATCTTGTATACAGTTTTACATGTTTGACGTCCATTCAGGGCTCGGTTAGAAGAGCCGAGACAAGATTAATAGACACGCCACAAGTATATGCCCACAAGAGACTGAGATACCGTTTATACATACGCAACTGTCAGGTGTATGCCTACACCCCGTGCTTAAGCCGTGGCCATTTCTAATGAATGAGTGGAGGATATCCAGGACATGGTCATTAACCCCCCAAAGGCATTGCATCAAACAAGACAGATTAAAAAAGTTTATGCATCTTTTTAATCACATTCCGATTGTACGAATTCTTACCCGACCAAGCGGTATTATTATAACACCGTATCCCAAGCCCGTATAACGGAAAATAAGTTAAAAGTATTTACCTAAGCTAAAATATAATTTTATTCACAGCCGTATATTAATCAGCAAGTACAAATAGCTTTTACTGGGATCCTTAATCTGGAACGAAGGTTTTAATAACCTATTAGATTCCTAACGGGTCTTATTTAAGTCTTAACTTAGACCGGTTAGTTTTAATGAAAGGTTTACGGTTCAAAACGCAAGATTAAGCGAAGACTGGATTAGAATGTGATTTAGACCCGACAAGTATGAAGACTTGTATAAGATGGGTAAACTAAACACATTCTGGATTTTGAAGTAAAAATGATAAGGTTTGACCCGTTTCGGTTAATTTATGAAAACTAGTTACATATTCTTACCGAAAGCGTATATGCGTAACGGGTTACCAAATAAATCATGTACAAGTTCCACATGTTAATATGCTTTAAATATGTTATGATATCAGTAGGATATCTTCCATTATGACCAAAACGAATTTAAAAACAATTTATGCCCCCTAGGGGTATTTTGGCCATTTTAAAGTTTATAACAGATGTTAAATAATAATCTGAAGTTCTGGTCTAAATCAATCAGTAAAAAATATTTATTTTAACATGTTATATCAGTAAGATATCATTGATTTAGACCCGACAAGTATGAAGACTTGTATAAGATGGGTAAACTAAACACATTCTGGATTTTGAAGTAAAAATGATAAGGTTTGACCCGTTTCGGTTAATTTATGCAAACTAGTTACATAAACCTTACCGAAAGCGTATATGCGTAACGGGTTACCAAATAAATCATGTACAAGTTCCACAAGTTAATATGCTTTAAATATGTTATGATATCAGTAGGATATCTTCCATTATGACCAAAACGAATTTAAAAACAATTTATGCCCCTAGGGGTATTTTGGCCATTTTAAAGTTTATAATAGATGTTAAAAAATAATCTGAAGTTCTGGTCTAAAACAATCAGTAAAAAATATTTATTTTAACATGTTATATCAGTAAGATATCATACATATGGGAAATTTATCTTTTATGGCCAAACTATGCACCGTAGGGGCATTTTGGTCATTCACATAAGCTTTAAGGGTCAAATTTGGAAATCTGAGTTCAAGACTTATACTTACTATTAAACTATAAAAATTTAGTTATAACATCAGTAGGTAACAAGTCTTAGGTGCTAAATATGGTTTTAAACCTTACTATGCGCCTAAATCGCATAAAAGTCGGTATTTGGCGATATTTGGGTTGTTTAAGGAAATCTGAGATTTTAATCAGCCTCTACTGTTTAAAATATTTTATTAAACATATGAAATCTTTAGGAAAAGGTTTGGTATCAAAATGTTATGTAAAACTCATTTTATCAAAGAAAAGGGCAATTTCGTCAATATCGAATTTATACTAGAACTCTATAATATAATCAGTACAAAATTTAAAAAAAATTTCAAAAAATTCCTAAATATTATATTATATCAGTAGGTAGAAAGTTTGGTGCCAAAATTTGAGTTTAAATAGGATTTATGGCAAAAATGCCATTTAATTAATAAAAAGGCTTCCATTTACGATATCGAACATAACTCTTATTTCAGACCATAAAGTGATCTCCAATTTTTAGGACATACTTAAATATCAGTAATAAAGGTTTTTGTCCTCTCACATTTTCAAAAATCTCGTTTTATTGATAAAAGGGCATAATGGTCAACATTTAAGCATTTAACGGAAACATGCAAATGAATTAGGATTTCTATGGAACCAAGTTGTATAACCTCAGAGGGCTATACTAACATATAATATGGTCCTAAAGGAACCCTAAGGTATTTCTAAACTAAGCTAAATCGGGTCAGAACTGAAAGTCAAAGCAAAAGTCTACTTTTGCGACTTTCGGTTGCGAACCGAGCCTAAACTCAGAATTGTCGGGTTGAACATGCCTAAACATGTTCTTATATCATTTACCAAGTTATTTTAATGTTAAAACATGTTCCATAACCTCTGTATTATCAGTTATGGATTTATTTGTAAAAACTGATTCTGTTGACTTTTTATTAACAATTTTTGACCCGACAATTGACCAAGTAAAAGTGGTAATCAGTAGGTGCCCTTTTAAGGGTTTATTACCTACATAGTTACCCACTCATAGCCACTTTCAATTCGAATAATGGCTGGACCGTTAGTGATTAATCACCAAGTTAAAGCTTAATTACGTTAGCTTTGACTTTCGGTCATTAAGCTAATAAAACTTAAACTAGAGAGGCTAAGAATGCTTACAAGAACTCTTAGCACGAGATTAGAACTGAAGAAAACCTCCTTGAACACCAGGAAGCTCCAGAGAAAGAGTTTGAGTGAAATTTGAAAGTGTGCAAATGAACACAAGAACCACAAGGGCTTTATATAGGAGTTTTGAGTCTCCAAGATCAATCCATATGTCCCTATGTTGCTACCAGATGTTCCCATGTGTCCCTAGTGCATGGAAAACCATTTGCTCAGTACCTGGTATCGAAATCAGCCATGCAATGGCGGTGTAACAGGCTGCAACATGCAACTGTCCTTGTTTTCTGTCACTGGCACTTTTACGCGGGCCGCCTAAGACTTATAAGAAGTCTACGCGGGCCGCGACAATGGGGAAATCGGGTAAAAAGTTTATAAACTTTGCAATTTCAGTCCCTGGTCCAATTTAAGTTTATTTAACTTTCTTTTATTGCACTTATGACCCCCATAGTTAACTATTAAGGTCCTTGGGTCACATATTAACTCCGTTAAGCTCCGGGTTAGTTGTAAGATCACCCGAAAAGTCTTGTTTTCATCGAAACTCCATGAGATTTCTATCCAATATTCTTGAGGACAAAATATACAAATATTACAATGCTTTTGGGATCGTTAAAAGGTCACTCAGAGGTAACTTTTAACATGTTGACGCTTTTAACACTTATGCTTTGTAAAATCCTTATTTTAAGAACAAACGACTTTCTGTGTTCGACAATTTATTCATTAAAGAATACGAACGTCGTGTGAGGTCAATCAGAGGCACAAGAATGCCATGTTGACACCTTGGATCCTTTTACTTACATATTTACATTGTTTGACAATTTTAGTCCTTTGAAATCAATTCATTAGACGTTTAAAGTCCATGACACGTGTCTTTATTATATTGGACATGATTTTGCATGGTGTTACATCCTCACCCCCTTAAAAGAAATCTCGACCTCGAGATTTACTGAAATAAATGAGGGTATTTCTGTTTCATTGTGGATTCAACCTCCCATGTGTATTCAGGGCCTCTACGAGAATCCCACTTTACCTTCACAATCGGCACGTGCTTCCTTCGAAGCTCCTTAACTTATCGATCCTCGATCGACAAAGGTTTTTCAACGAACTTCAAGCTCTCATCTATCTGCACGTCCTTATGCGACATGGCTAGCGATTCATCAGCTAGACATTTCTTCAAATTGCAGATGTGGAACACATTATGAATTCCACTGAGTTCTTCTGGCAGATTTAGCTTGTAAGCTACAGTTTTGACACATTCGATGATCTCGAATGGTCCTATGTATCTTGGGCTTAGCTTGCCCTTTTTGCCAAAATGCATCACCCCTTTCTAGGGTGACAACTTAAGTAACACTTTAGCACCTACCTAGAATTTCAGAGGTTTACACCTTTTATCTGCGTAGCTTTTCTGCCTATCCCCAGCAGCTTTGAGATGATCACGGATCTGCACAATCTTATCTGTCGTCTCCAGGACTATATGTAACAACCATAATTTTATTTATTGATTTCCGTAAGTAATCACAAATTACTGAGTATTTATATTTAAACATTCATGCTTAAATACGGGTTTATTAAAACTTTACTAAACTTGAAAGCAAAACAACATAATGTAATTTAATTCATCGTTTTTAGAATAACAACGAAACAACTTGCGGAAGCTTCATTTAGCGCGTGTTCGGTTCTTGCTCGACGCTTGATCTTCATCCGGGGCTCTCGACATTCACCTGTGTTCAAAACCAACTTAAAAGTTAGTTTTGATAATTAAATAAATACGGGTTGAATCATCGAATTAAAGAAAAATCAGGAAATCCCAATATTAATCCCTTGATCCTAGAAACAAGGATTCAAATCCGGCCTCCACCGTAACTCAGTAGGCAGCTGGCGTAATGATTTCAGCCCCAACGTAACTTACGGTGGCCCCTGTATCAGCCCTTTCCAATTTTTGCCGTTTTTGACACGAAAACTTTCGTATATTTCAATCCGCATATCCGTTTGATCTCCCGTTTCTTCCTACATGATCGTAATTTGATTCTCCATCTCATGGAGTTTATATCCGACATTCAAACTAATAAAATTCTAAATTTTTAAGCATTCGACTTATTATTAAAAATCCACATTTTTACCCGTTGGTATTTAAGACCTCCAAACTTGTTTCTGTTAGTGCACTATGTCTATTGACTGCGTCTTGTATCATGTAATAGGATAATATAGCTTGAAAGTGATGATTTAGCTTGAAAGTGTCATATGTCATTTCAAGGGAAATCATGATTTAGCTTGAACAGCTTCAAGCTAAACCTCAACACTATATATAGGCTTCAAGCTAAATCATGATTAAGCTTGAAGAACACTTTTGCACATTTGACTTTTGGAGAGCTCTAGTTCTAGAGAGAGAAACTAGAGAGAGAAAGTCTTTAAGTGATTCAAGGTTCTTTGTACATTTCAGATATATCAATAGAATCACAATTATATTACATCTTGTGTGTTTTGTTCGCGATAGTTCACGGATTCCGCACGTCGAACTTTCGTTACGCAATCGAACGGTGTCAAAACGGTCCTAACAAGTGGTATCAGAGCAGGAGCTCGATTGCGTTGATCAAACAACAAGTTTCGTATTAGATTACAACGTTTTCAGATCTGAATCGCAACTTTTCTTCTTCATCTACTACTTTTTCACGTTTTTGATGGATTTTCAACAAATTGAACGGGATTTAACGGTCCGAATTGGATGATTTTCTAGTATATCGTGTGAAAGTAGTTGATTAACAACCCTACCAAGTTTCAGATTCAAATTCGTTGTCGTTTAGGAGAATTTCAAGTTTTTCTGTCCGTTTTCGTAACATACAGCTTGATTTCGCTTGAACATGATGATTTGGACTTGATTTCGCTTGAACAGAACAGCTGATTTCGCTTCAGGACTGATCATTTGAGATTTCGCTTGAAGTGATAAATAGTTGATTTCGCTTCAACTAGTCAACATTTGATTTCGCTTCAAGACAGACCAGTTGATTTCGCTTCAAGTCAGAACATGTGATTTCGCTTCAAAACATTAGTGTGGGATTTCGCTTGAACAGTTAACACTTGATTTCGCTTGAAAGTAGTTAACTGATTGATTTCGCTTGAAAGCTGTTGATTGATTGATTTCGCTTGAAAGCTGTTGACTAGCTGATTTCGCTTGAAAGCTGTTGATTGATTGATTTCGCTTGAAAAGTGAAATTTCGTGTCGAGAACATTTCACGGCAACCGAGTGTCAGTCTATTTCAAGTTGTTTAATATTGTTTGAACTAATTGTGTTTGTTTGTTTGTTTGCAGGTGATTCGAGGTGATTTACACGGCACAAATACCAAGAATTCAAAATGTTTGATGAACTGGAAAACATTAAATTTGAAAGAATGAACAATTGGACTTGTTGTTCTTCTTCTGAGAAAAAGGAAGTTTTAGTTGAAAGATTTGAACATTTCATGTGTCGAAAGGATGAAACGTTGGATGAGTTGGAAATACGGTTTAAAAATTTAATGGACAGTTTGAGAAACAAGAATATTAGAATATCAAATGAGGAACAGATATTGAAATTGGCAAATGCATTACCTGCTAAATGGGATAAATTCTTGGTTGATCTAAAAAGGGAAGATTTTTTTCTAGAACTTTATCCAACACAGTTCTTTAATGAGGTTAATGGAGAGTTTCGTAATGAAAATAGGAAAAAGAAGGAAATATTGACCGAAATGGAAAAGAATTTACAAAAATTGGAATTGGATGTTATTACTGAAATTGATAATAGAATTCGTGTGTGTCTTGCAACAAAGAGTATTCTAAAATATGATATGAAAAGGAAATGTTATATTGATGAAAATATGAATCTTTTTGATTTTGTTAAACTCTTTTGTGCAGGAACATATAAGATGGAAGCAAAGGATATTCCAAAGAACGAAGAATCTTTGAAGCTTGGATCTTCAAGTTCAGAATCAGTGTGCTCTAAATGTGACAACTTTAAGGCTGAAAATGACAAACTTTTGAAGGATGCAGAAAGTTTGACATCAGAAGTCAAAAAGTTGAGAGATGAAAAGCAAACTGATGATAACCAGATTCTTATGTTGCAGGGAATTTGTGAAAATTTGAAGTCTGAAAATGTCAAACTGCTTAGTGATTTGAACAGTTTGACATCAGAAAACAAGTTTTTGAAAGAAAAAGAAAAAGAATTTGAAAATGAAAAATTAAAATTTGAAAATGATTTCAAAAGTTAGTTAAAGATTTTAGAAGATGAGAGAGATGTTTTTGGAAAAGATAATCTTGAAAAACAAATTGATATCAATTCTCATCTTGCTAAAATCATTCAGCTTGAAAAAGAAGCTGAAAAAGCTCGGACTAAAATCAAAGAGCTTGAGGTGAAATTGAAAGGTTTTGTGACTTCTACATCACATATTTGTTCAAAACCAATCAATTTCAACATTGAAAATGTCAAAGTTGAAGATTGTGATGAGATATCTGATGATGAAAAAGAGAAGAAAAGATTTTTAGATTTACAAGAAAAATTTCAAAATACTGTTCTGCGATCTACTGAAACAGGTGAATGTTCTAAACAAAAACCTGTTAAGAAGAATGCAGAACAGAAACAAAAAGATAGAAATTTGAAAAATTCCAAAATTGAAATTAAAAGCTCATCAGATAAATCATCCAATCATTATCAAAAATCACAAAAAGTTAAAAATGAAAACTCACAAAATGTTGGTAATAAGTGGTGCAGGTTTGACCACAGTGCTCAAAAGACAAATTCAGCATTGAAGAGGAGAAATGACTATAACCAAGCCAAACAATGTTATGATTTGAAGGTTTGGACTGATCAAAGTGGATGGTACGATAACAGAGTGTGCTACACCTGTGGTGTTAGAGGACACATTGCTGTTAACTGCCAGAATTGGTATTATGAGACAAGAAGATGCTACAATTGCCATATCAAAGGTCATATTGCCAGAGATTGCTCAAGGAGATCGATGGGTAGATTGAGGGTTGAATCTCAGAGAATGGTAAAGAAACCAGTCACTGTCAAGCCCATAGAACAGAAAGTGGAAGATAAGAAAGTAAAGCTTTCACAGGGGCAGAGAGACAGACTGAGAAAGAAGAGGAAGAAGGCGAGAGAATATTTGGAGAAGATTTTGTCTTCGGGTTCACCCGTTGGTTCGAATAAGAGTTCTGATGAATTGATTCACTCGACTGCAAAGCCAAGCAAATTGAATTCTTCAGATACAAATCTGAGGACAAAAGAGAAAAAGGAAAAGAAGAAAATGGTCGGCGATGAATCTGATGTTTCAAAGTCAGACAAGCCACCATCAGGCAATGAATCTGACTCATCTAAGTCAGATAAGCCAAGTTCGGGCAGTGAATCTGATTCCACAAAATCAGAGGAGCCACAAGTTGAGGTAAAGAAGGAAGAAACTGTTCTTTTGATGAATGATGAAAAATTTCCTCCATTACAAGCCACAAACACAAAATCAAAAGGTGTTGATGCTGGAAAAATGTTTAATAGCAATGTTAAACATATTTTTAGTAAGATGGTTGATGGTAAGGAGAAAGGAGTGAAAGAGTTTTATGAAGAAAAGAGAAAAGCTCAAAATAAACCCAAGGACAGTCAGGCTTGGGTGAAACTTTTCAAATAGAAAAATCTGACTTGCCGGAGCTTCCAGGTTGGTAAGTGTGAAGCAGGTATCGGCATCATTTCTTGGGAAATTCACAGGATGGTAACTGTGATATTTCGTCTTACAAGTGGTCAATCAAGGACATTAAGTTGTACTTGATTTTCTACAAGTGTTAGTAGTGTTTGTTCTTATATTGTTAAAATTTTTCAAAATGATTAAAAGAGAACAAGGTGATGAGATAACCCAGAATCCACAAGTGATGGATAAACAAACTAATGTTTCCGGAAAAACCATTCTGCTTAAAACAAACTTAAGTGTTTTGAAATCATTATGGGAAAATAGTTTGTTGTAAGGGGTGTGTTGATTGAATATGCCGAAACCCTCACGGCTGAACAAACATGATTACTTTCATCAGATTGAAAAACGGTTTTCAAACTGTTAAGATCAATGGGTTGTATATCATGGGGGTATGTTATTTTTTTTCTGCAAAACAGAGCATGAGATGCAGAAAATGGATGGCGAGACAAAGCTATCAGTGTTGGTTGTCAAATTTTCTTTATATGATTTTGCATTTTAGGGGGAGAAATATTGTTAGAAAATACAAAAACATTTGAAAATTTGAAAAAGTCAAAAACATGATAAAATTCAAAAATTTGAGTTTTTGCGTAAAAAGAGGAAATGATAGTACATCAGTAGATAGTTACAGTATGCTAAAGAAATGGAAAGTTTAAATGTGTTAAACGATCTCACCGTGGATGTGTCGGTAGGTTTTTATACATTTAGTAAACTTTTTCGGGATATAAACCTAAATTCAAACTTACTTATTTCGTGGGGAACACTACTTGGATATATAGGTAACCCCTGAAATCTCGTTTGAAAGGTCTCTTAATCTGATATACTAGGTCTTTATACTCTATGATATCTGGGGTATTATTCCGGGACTTCTGCTGAACGGTAGTTCTGACCTAGTCCCTGGCTAATACTTGCTTAAATGCTTGAAACACAGCATTACACCCTCAGCATGCTGAAACAATAAAATTGATATATGCTGCTGTTGTAAGCAAAAAGATCCTCTAAAGGGGACATACCTTTAAGTCGAAGCTGATATCTCTCTGCATATACGGAAGTATCGATCTGAGATCCCTTGGCCCTCGCATACCTAATTTATATACAGATATCATTGTAGTATACTCACCTGTAAGACTGATTATTGGGATTCTGGATACGGGAGTATATTCAAGAGGTGGGACACATGAATAGGTTTAAGTTCTTAATATACCTAATTCGTATCCTGAATGAGTTGAAATTTGTATGAAAATTTAAGTGGACAAGTATATCGACAATCTAAGTGAATTGTTTAATGCATAATGTGATTTTAAGCTCAACGGTACTTGTGACTTGTCAAAAACTGATATGATCCTCTGACGCATTCTCAAACAAAAATATGGTTTGTAAATATGTTTGTACATATTTCGTTATTGCTTTATATTTTCAGAAAATACAAAAAGATTTTGATTTCTGCTTTATTTTCGACAATCGTTATCTGAGTGCTGAGTTTCAAAATCTAAGTAAGCTGATTGTGTTTCTGAAAATAAAACAAGTTCATTAATTTGAAACTTGAAACCTTTTATAAAAAAAAAAAAAACAGTTTGTGATATCTCCAAGGTCATTAACTTGGACTTGGATGATAAACTGTGAGGGAGTTGGATTCTTTAATACTGCTAAATCTATACAGTTTGTTGATAGGGGGAGTGTATTAGAGAATTTAATTGGAATTGCCAGGTTACGATTCCTGGATAGTCTAAAATGTTGTTACTTATAAACGTATGAGTGATTGCAGATAGTCCAGACTACGATCCCGGAAGTTGAGTCTAAGGGGGAGTCTGAAGACGAGCTCAAAGCAAGGGGAAGCTTGTATACGGAAAGCTAGGTGTCGATCCCAAAGCACGGAAGCTTGATGAAAGGGGGAGCCTGCAGCTGATAGAAGAAAAGAGAGTGATGGATGTGTACAATGTTACAATCTGAATGAACGAAAATGCAGAATGATCAAGACTGAAGAAGGTGTCATAACAGAGATTAGTCACTGAAGACTGCGTCAATATCCAAGGGGGAGTCTGTTAGTGCACTATGTCTATTGACTGCGTCTTGTATCATGTAATAGGATAATATAGCTTGAAAGTGATGATTTAGCTTGAAAGTGTCACATGTCATTTCAAGGGAAATCATGATTTAGCTTGAACTTGTTCAAGGGAAATCATGATTTAGCTTGAACAGCTTCAAGCTAAACCTCAACACTATATATAGGCTTCAAGCTAAATCATGATTAAGCTTGAAGAACACTTTTGCACATTTGACTTTTGGAGAGCTCTAGTTCTAGAGAGAGAAACTAGAGAGAGAAAGTTGTCAAGTGATTCAAGGTTCATTGTACATTTCAGATATATCAATAGAATCACAATTATATTACATCTTGTGTGTTTTGTTCGCGATAGTTCACGGATTCCGCACGTCGAACTTTCGTTACGCAATCGAACGGTGTCAAAACGGTCCTAACAGTTTCTAGTTAATCATAATTCTTAGACCAAGGTATTTAACTCAAAATATCTATCTTGGATTCATAAGTTTTGTGAATTACGCGGCAAAAACCCAAGTTACGCGCGTCATTCATTTTGACCCGTTTAGGGGATCTTTTATGCATTTTGGTCTAAAACTAGCTCTTTTCTTTTCAATACTTCATAATGCCACATCTAAATGTTTGCTTATGTTCCACCACAATTATTTTTGTGGTGGATTTAACATAACTAACCTATTATCCCAAATTGACTCATCGGTTGGTCATTTTACGCATATGAACATTTTTGTGCATTTGACGCGCAATGTGTACTCCTATAACTTTTATTCATATTTAATGATTCTATAATCTTAATGCAAGTTCCAAAATAACCCCTATGTGTCATTTGCCCCATTATACCCTTCAAGGGTGTTTTGGTCAACTTTAGTCCCTCACTTTATGACGAAGGACTTTCGCTAAATATTTGACCAAGATTTGTATATTTAACTAAAAACTTATTTATGCGTACCTGGCTCGGGTCAAAGTGTTGACCCGTTTACATAACTTTTGCTTTAAATCTTTCTAGTTAAAGCAACGCAAGCTTATGTTATTCCTGTGATTACAAAACTCAACAAGCGATTGTCAAATGTTATTGTCAAATGGTGTTAACAACACCATTTGACCCACTAAGTCTAATTGACCATTTGTCCGTAAGAGATGGTATTTAATTACCATTTCATCCCTTTAAACCTATTCCAGTTTTTCCCTTGAACTCATTTTACTAAAAACCGTTTTTTTATTGGTTCGTCATTACATGACTAATTTACCATTTTACCCTTTTTACCATAATTCATGATTTCTTACCATTTACCCTTGTTCCGACTCTCATTGAATCGTGTCGGAACATCAAACACCAACCACTTTGTAGCATTCATATACAATACTTGCAATTAAGTAATTTGTAAATAATGTAAAGGGGCGTAAGCTTTACTTACTTTGCATCCGAAGCACGCTTTTCCTTTACACTTGATTCGTTTGACCCGCTTCCTTCCCAAGCCTTCACCTAGCTTGTCGAGCATCAAACTATAATCATTATTAGTAGGATGGTTAGACTAGTCATTATCACATACGACTATTCCATCTTACGAATTCTATGTTGAATCTAATATTCGACTTCATCATTTATTTGTTCAACTTATCAAAAGCTAACTACTTTTAATCACATGATTTTACGTAGTTAGTCTAAATCAACATGATGTTTAGAACCCCTATTGCTTCATATTACGCATAATTTGTTATATCATTCAATTGCGCGTTTCACTTAAATTTCAACACTTTGGTTCTTATTTAGGCATTTTAACAAACACCTAATGTGCATAATTTTACATATTTATAATCAAGTTCATAACTTGTTATTTTTACCAAGATTTTAACATCTTTTACAAGACAATCATCTAATTTATAGTTCAATATCAAAATTAACCTCATAGGATTCAAATACCACTAATTTACTCATCATGGTTCTAGTGTTCACCTTGTTTCTACAAAACCCACTACACACACATGGTGGATGATCATGAATTTCATAGTTTAAACATTAATTCAACAAACTAATGACTAGGGTTTACTCCTAGACATGATTTCATTACTATTTCACCCAAATAACGATCATGCAAGCTCAAATCTCAAATCTCATGTGTTCATCCAAATTTGAGATGGAACCAAAGTGGGAATTTTGACATACCTTATGATCCATTAACTGAGGTGATCACTAGTTTGTGCTCGGATTTCGATTTGGGTTCGATTTCCCCTTCCAATTTGTTGATTTTGTGCTTGTTAGGGTTTGAGTAAGGGAACCCCCTTGGCTCCTGTGATTGTCTCGACCAGAACACACACTAAGAGTGTGTGTTTTGGTGTTGATGTTTTATTAAATAAAACTAGTTTCCAGCTTATCACCTTTAGTCCCTCTCCTTTACCCTTGTTGCATATAACATGTTTTAACCAAGGTTTCTCATAACTACAAGACTTGTAATTAACTAGGTTATTTATTTCCTAGTTACTTTATCTTGTTCACAACCCGTTTTATTTTAAGTCCCGTTAAATCTCGGGCCCTTTTTATATACTTTGCTTTCTCAAAGTATTTCTCATCCTTTTAATAAATATTAGATTTATTTATTTAAATCCTAAAATTTACCGAGTAAGTTTTACCACTAACTGTATTTTACCCGTCCTTTAGTATTAACGTGGTTTGATTACCAAACCCGTTTTCGGGGTGTTACAAGTCTACCCCCCTTAAAGAGGTTTCGTCCTCGAAACCTTGTTTACATAGTTCCTTTAATTTGAATTAAATGAACTTAGTTTCGTTTTTCAAGGCATTCATTCATTCCTTTCGATCTAACATTTCCATTTATATTGACATGTAAGTCTTTCGTGTGTAAGGCCTCGCAGGCCGTTACTTTTCAGCTTGTATCCATTATCTTTATTGTTTATTCATTTTGGCGGTTAGACTTGTTAGTCACCGGTTACTTCATACCCCGTTACCCGGGTATGCTATTTGCCATCTCCGGCCTTATGTATGTTTAAAATTCTCTAAGTCACCCTGTACCACTTATGTTTTGTTAAAACGTTACTTTTGACTAAAAACTAAATTCTTAGTTTACGTTTCCTCTTTGTCGTACATCTTTCTCCCGTTTCTAGGAATGTTACTTCCGAGAATCTAGTCCTTTCCTTTATTATTTAATGCGGGGAATTATAACAATTTCCCAAGCTTAACCCCTATGACTCGTAGGTTCTTTCCTTTAGCCTCGTAGGCTATTTATTTAGATTTTCACCTTTTTATCCTTTCTAAGGTGAGACCTTTACAATTCGTTTCTTTCTATTTGTGACCCGAAGGTCTTTTTGGTCCCGTAGACTTTAACACTATTTATGATCCCGTAGGTTAGGATGATCCCGTAGGTTAGGATGATCCCGTAGATCGTCTTTTATCCATGTCTATATTCAAATGTATATATACATATATAGCTTCAAAGCATCTTTTACTATGTTTGGAATTGTTTATTTTCGTTTTGAACTTTAGTTGGCCTTGACCGTAGTCTAAAGCTTCGTTCGTTTACTCTTGGACTAATCTTCCGACTTTATGACTCTTTACGTCATCTACACGTCGGTTTGTTCTACGCTCACCGTTTCCCCGGTTCATAATTATACCTCTCTACGACCCGTTACTCGGGTTCTTTATTATTTCGTGCTTCCATTATTCGATTTGCGCTTACTTGCACTACCGAGCTTTTTATATTTTATTTATCTCGTTTGATTTATTCGTGTGAGATTTCATTACTCACGAACGTCTCACTTCATTCTTTATTCAACCCGTTCAACTTTAGAATAGTTGAACATAGTTATCAAAATTTTTGTTTGCAAATTCTCATCGTCTTTCAGTCATGACTCTTAATCCGAGTCCTTTGACTTTCTATTTCGCGTACCCGTCTCTTGGTTTACGCATACTTTCAAGCTCCTACCCATCTATCGGGTATCTTTACCAAAGTCATCATCAAGTAACCATTCTTATATGGTTTTAGACATCATCTTAATTTATTTGATCATCTTAGCGAAATCCATTGCTTTTATTTAGTCAAGTCTTTTATTCTTTTATTCTACCCCTTTGAATTGTCTGTGTGAATTTTCATCACTTATGACTGTCAGATTTTATCTTTATGCCTTGGCATTCTCATTAGTTGGTCTGTATTTCCTCTTACTTTGATCCTTGTCCCTTCTCTCGGGCTCTTTACTCTAACGTAATACGCTTCTGTCATCCGACTTGCGTCTACGTTTGTTATCAAACGTCTTGCTTATTTGGTTTATTTGGGTACCTTTTAAGTTAGTCCCATTCATCCCGCCCTTACTACATCGGATGTAAATGTGTCTGCTACAAGAAGTTCATGGTATCATATGCCACTACTTACTTGGCCAGAGTAAGCGAATAACACATGACACGCATGACCTTTTATAGTTTTCACATCACGCCCTATGTAAGTAACGCCTCTATTTAGTTTTCTTGGAAATAATATCCTGGGTAGGTACTCTATTCAGGTTTTCCAAGTTTCTAATTTACATATGCAACAATCATTCTCTACATGTTTGCTGCATATTGCTATTTGTGCGATCAAATTTAAAACATGCACCTGATAACGCTTGCCCCGACGGGCTTTCCTTGCCATTCACCTTGTTCGTGATCGTTACGCGATTTAGGTCCTTGGTGAGTATACTCAGCTTGTCATACCTCGGACCGTTCCACCATCATATCCACAATTCGTTCAACTCTCGTCATCTTCAGATGCGAGCGTCCTTTAACTAAATATTCACAAAAGTTAGTAGTTTCTACATTAATAAACGCCCATATTGTAATACAAGGCTTTTTACTCTACATGTCAATGCACGTAATATCGTTAACTGTATCAATCATTTTAATTGGGGTAGCGTGTATTACGCGATAACCCTATGTGTTGTTTACAACACTTTAACATGCTAAACCATTAATATACATGTACTTACCGGATTTGCAATCAAGCCTCGAACCGAACACACTTTATTCTTTAACCATGAGCTTTGATTACCAACTTGTAACAACCATAATTTTATTTATTGATTTCCATAAATAATAACAAATTACTGAGTATTTGTATTTAAATATTCATGCTCAAATACGGGTTTATTAAAACTTTACTAAACTTGAAAGCAAAACAACATAATGTAATTTAATTCATCGTTTTTAGAATAACAACGAAACAACTTGCGGAAGCTTCATTTAGTGCGTGTTCGGTTCTTGCTCGACGCTTGATCTTCATCCGGGGCTCTCGACATTCACCTGTGTTCAAAACCAACTTAAAAGTTAGTTTTGATAATTAAATAAATACGGGTTGAATCATCGAATTAAAGAAAAATCAGGAAATCCCAATATTAATCCCTTGATCCTAGAAACAAGGATTCAAATCCGGCCTCCACCGTAACTTACGGTGGGCACCGTAAGTTACGGTGGCCCCTGATTTAAAATGCCCCCACTGTAACTCAGTAGGCAGCTGGCGTAATGTTTTCAGCCCCACTGTAACTTACGGTGGGCACCGTAAGTTACGGTGCCCACTGTATCAGCCCTTTCCAATTTTTGCCGTTTTTGACACGAAAACTTTCGTATCTTTCAATCCGCATATCCGTTTGATCTCCCGTTTCTTCCTACATGATCGTAATTTGATTCTCCATCTCGTGGAGTTTATATCCGACATTCAAACTAATAAAATTCTAAATTTTTAAGCATTCGGCTTATTATTAAAAATCCACATTTTTACCCGTTGGTATTTAAGACCTCCAAACTTGTTTCTAGTTAATCATAATTCTTAGACCAAGGTATTTAACTCAAAATATCTATCTTGGATTCATAAGTTTTGTGAATTACGCGGCAAAAACCCAAGTTACGCGCGTCATTCATTTTGACCCGTTTAGGGGATCTTTTATGCATTTTGGTCTAAAACTAGCTCTTTTCTTTTCAATACTTCATAATGCCACATCTAAATGTTTGCTTATGTTCCACCACAATTATTTTTGTGGTGGATTTAACATAACTAACCTATTATCCCAAATTGACTCATCGGTTGGTCATTTTACGCATATGAACATTTTTGTGCATTTGACGCGCAATGTGTACTCCTATAACTTTTATTCATATTTAATGATTCTATAATCTTAATGCAAGTTCCAAAATAACCCCTATGTGTCATTTGCCCCATTATACCCTTCAAGGGTGTTTTGGTCAACTTTAGTCCCTCACTTTATGACGAAGGACTTTCGCTAAATATTTGACCAAGATTTGTATATTTAACTAAAAACTTATTTATGCGTACCTGGCTCGGGTCAAAGTGTTGACCCGTTTACATAACTTTTGCTTTAAATCTTTCTAGTTAAAGCAACGCAAGCTTATGTTATTCCTGTGATTACAAAACTCAACAAGCGATTGTCAAATGTTATTGTCAAATGGTGTTAATAACACCATTTGACCCACTAAGTCTAATTGACCATTTGTCCGTATGAGATGGTATTTAATTACCATTTCATCCCTTTAAACCTATCCCGATTTTTCCCTTGAACTCATTTTACTAAAAACCGTTTTTTTATTGGTTCGTCATTACATGACTAATTTACCATTTTACCCTTTTTACCATAATTCATGATTTCTTACCATTTACCCTTGTTCCGACTCTCATTGAATCGTGTCGGAACATCAAACACCAACCACTTAGTAGCATTCATATACAATACTTGCAATTAAGTAATTTGTAAATAATGTAAAGGGGCGTAAGCTTTACTTACTTTGCATCCGAAACACGCTTTTCCTTTATACTTGATTCGTTTGACCCGCTTCCTTCCCAAGCCTTCACCTAGCTTGTCAAGCATCAAACTATAATCATAATTAGTAAGATGGTTAGACTAGTCATTATCACATACGACTATTCCATCTTACGAATTCTATCTTACGAATTCTATCTTGAATCTACTATTCGACTTCATCATTTATTTGTTCAACTTATCAAAAGCTAACTACTTTTAATCACATGATTTTACATAGTTAGTCTAAATCAACATGATGTTTAGAACCCCTATTGCTTCATATTACGCATAATTTGTTATATCATTCAATTGCGCGTTTCACTTTAAATTTCAACACTTTGGTTCTTGTTTAGGCATTTTAACAAACACCTAATGTGCATAATTTTACATATTTATAATCAAGTTCATAACTTGTTATTTTTACCAAGATTTTAACATCTTTTATAAGACAATCATCTAATTTATAGTTCAATATCAAAATTAACCTCATAGGATTCAAATAACACTAATTTACTCATCATGGTTCTAGTGTTCACCTTGTTTCTACAAAACCCACTACACACACATGGTGGATGATCATGAATTTCATAGTTTAAACATTAATTCAACAAACTAATGACTAGGGTTTACTCCTTGACTTGATTTCATTACTATTTCACCCAAATAACGATCATGCATGCTCAAATCTCAAATCTCACGTGTTCATCCAAATTTGAGATGGAACCAAAGTGGGAATTTTGACATACCTTATGATCCCTTCACTGAGGTGATCACTAGTTTGTGCTCGGATTTCGATTTGGGTTCGATTTCCCCTTCCAGTTTGTTGATTTTGTGCTTGTTAGGGTTTGAGTAAGGGAACCCCCTTGGCTCCTGTGATTGTCTCGACTAGAACACACACGTAGAGTGTGTGTTTTGGTGTTGATGTTTTATTAAATAAAACTAGTTTCCAGCTTATCACCTTTAGTCCCTCTCCTTTACCCTTGTTGCATATAACATGTTTTAACAAAGGTTTCTCATAACTACAAGACTTATAATTAACTAGGTTATTTATTTCCTAGTTACTTTATCTTGTTCACAACCCGTTTCATTTTAAGTCCTGTTAAATCTCGGGCCCTTTTTATATACTTTGCTTTCTCAAAGTATTTCTCATCCTTTTAATAAATATTAGATTTATTTATTTAAATCCTAAAATTTACCGGGTAAGTTTTACCACTAACTGTATTTTACCCGTCCTGTAGTATTAACGTGGTTTGATTACCAAACCCGTTTTCGGGGTGTTACACTATATCAGGTCCTGTTAGTTGGACATCTCCAACTTCTGCCCAACAAACTGGCGTCCTACACCTCCTTCCGTATAAGGCCTCAGAAGGCGCGACTTGGATACTCGAATGATAGCTATTATTATACGAAAATTCAATTAAAGGAAGATGGTCATCCCAACTTCCTCCTAAGTCAATAACACAAGCCCTAAGCATATCCTCAAGTGTCTGAATTGTACGTTCGCTTTGCCCATCCGTCTGAGGATGATAAGCAGTGCTAAAGTTTAAACGGGTGCCTAAAGATTGCTGAAAGCTTTTCCAAAAATGAGACGTGTATCTAGTATCCCTATCGGAGATAATAGATACCGACACTCCGTGAAGAGATACTATCTTATCCACGTACAGCTGAGCTAGCTTATCGGAGCTGTGTATTTCTTTAATTGGTAAGAAGTGAGCTGACTTGGTCAGCCTATCGACTATAACCCAAATAGTATCATTTCCATGCTTTGTCTTTGGTAACTTAGTGATAAAATCCATGGTTACCATTTCCCATTTCCATGTGGGAAGTTCAGGCTATTGCAGCAAACCTGACGGCTTTTGATGTTCGGCTTTAACCTGCGCACACGTCAGACATTTAGCCACATAAGTGGCTATAGATTTCTTCAAACCTATCCACCAATAATTTGCCTTTAAATCCTGGTACATTTTGTCACTGCTAGGATGAACTGAATATTTTGAGCTATGGGCCACTGGGAAAATCACATCTCTAAGCCCTCATTGGATTGGAACCCAGATTCTACCATTCATCCTAAGGATTCCATCCTTGCCATATGATAATTGATCAGCAGTGACGCCTAACTTCTCATTCGGATAGTTAGCTTCTAATACAGCTTCCTTTTGAGCGGCTAACAACCTTTCATTCAAGCTGTTCTTTAATCCAATGCTTTTGGCATTGATCCTAATGGGCTTAACCCTTTCCTTTCTGCTTAGAGCGTCAGCTACAACATTTGCTTTGCCCGGATGGTAGCGAATTTCACAATCATAATCATTCAAGGTCTCCATCCATCGACGCTGTCTCATGTTAAGGTCCTTCTGATTAAACAGATGCTGAAGTCTCTTGTGATCAGAATAGATCACGCACTTAGTTCCATATAAATAATGCCTCCAAAGCTTTAGTGCAAATACAACGGCACCTAATTCCAAATCATGGGTGGTCTAATTCTTCTCGTGCACCTTTAATTGACGGGAAGCATATGCAATAACCTTACCCTTCTGCATAAGCACACATCCCATACCTGTGTGCGATGCGTCGCAATAAACCACAAATTCTTCAATTCCTTCTGGCAATGTCAACACAGGAGCATTGCTTAATTTTTGCTTAAGAATATCAAAGGATTCTTGCTGCTTGGGACCCCATTCAAACTTGACATTCTTGCGGGTCAATGAAGTCAAAGGTGCAACAATTCTTGAAAACTTTTCAATGAAACGTCTATAGTAATCTGCTAGACCCAAAAAGCTGCGAATTTCAGTAGGAGTCTTAGGTTCTTGCCAATTTATAATTGCTTCAATCTTAGCGGGATCCACCTGGATACCGCGCTCACTCATTACATGTCAAGAAATTGGACTTCACGAAGCCAAAATTCACATTTAGAGAACTTAGCATAAAACTTTTCTCGTTGTAGAAGTTCAAGGATACACCGGGGATGTCTTTCATGATCGGCTTGATTCTTTGAGTAAATAAGAATGTCATCAATGAAGACAATGACAAACTTGTCTAAATACGGCTTGCAGACGCGATTCATGAGATCCATGAATGCTGCAGGTGCATTAGTGAGCCCAAAAGGCATCACCAAGAACTCTTAGTGGCCATATCGAGTTCTGAATGCAGTCTTATGCACATCTTTGTTTCTGACCTTCAGTTGATAGTAACCTGACCTTAAATCAATCTTGGAGAAATAACTTGCCCCTTGCAGCTGATCGAATGGATCATCGATCCTGGGCAATGGATATCTGTTCTTGATTGTAACCTTGTTCTGCTCGCGATAATCAATGCATAAACGCATTGATCCATCCTTCTTCTTTACAAATAGAATTGGCGCTCCCCAAGGGGACGAGCTAGGTCAAAGAAAACCCTTTGCCAACAAATCATCCAACTGAGTCCTTAATTCTTTCATCTCAGTTGGTTCCAACAGATAAGGTGCTCTTGCAATTGGTGCTACTCCAGGGATGATATCGATTCTGAACTCCACTTGCCTATCTGGAGGTAATCCAGGTAGTTCTTCAGGAAAAACATCTGGATATTCAGAAATAACGGGGATGTCTTCGATCTTGGGCTTTGGTTCATCAATGGTTACATGTGCGATATAAATGACACAATCTTTCCTCAAACATCTTGATGCCTTAAGCATAGATACTTGCTTAGGCAATCCGTACTGTGTATCTCCTTGAATAGTAAGTGGCTCACCATAAGGAGTCTTGATAACCACTTGCTTCTTATCACATACTATCTGGGCTTGGTTGTGAGACAACCAATCCATGCCTATTACTATGTCAAATCCTGCCAATTTCAACGGAAGCAAGGATAACGGAAAGGAGTGATTCCTAATGGATATAAAATATCCATCTAGAATGGTCGAAGCAGTCTCTATAGTACCATCGGCCAATTCTACTTCATACTTTATGCTTAGAGTCTTAACATGCAGATTTAACAATTTACCAAAACTTATTGTCTACAAAAGACTTGTCTACACCCGAATCAAACAATACTCTAGCATAAACATCATTGATAAGAAAGGTACCTGTTATCACATTGTCATTCTGAATGGCCTCTTAAGCATTCATCTGAAAGACCCGAGCATTGGTCTTTTTAGCCTCCTCAGGCTTCTTCGCATATTTCGGACAATTAGTTTTGATATGCCCCTTCTCGTTACAATTGTAACAAGTTGCATCTTTCATCTTCTTACAATCCAAAGTCTTATGTTCCTTGGACTTGCAGATCCCACATCCAAAAGTCTTTGATTGCGACTGCGACTTCGATTCCAACCTGCACTTCCCAAAATGATGCTTTTGACATGTCTTACATTTGGGTTTCTCACCCGACTGTTGGTTATCCTTTTTGAACCCCGAACTTTTCTTGTGATCTGAGTTCCCTTTCCTTTTCTTGTCAGAGCGATGAGAATTCTCATCCTCCCGCTTTCTCTTACCGTCATCAGAAACTTTAACAGACTTGTTTCTGATAGCATCAAGTGTGAGAGATAGAGACAGATCTGCCACTGACCTGAATGTGGTAGGTCTAGATGCTTTCACATTGCCTTTAATCTCTGGAGCTAAACCTCTAATAAAAGGAGCTATGCGCTTTGATTCTGGTGTGACCAAGTAAGGAACCAATCGATACATGGTGTTGAAACTCGTAAGATACGCCTGACAATCTAAGTTCTTCATGACCAAGGTCAAGAAGTCAGTCTAAATTTTCTCAACTTCATGTTGAGGACATAAATTTTCTTTGATTATAACAATAAACTGATCCCAAGTCAAGTTATACAACAGGATCTTCCCTGTAGCTTGGATTAGGGACCTCCACCAAGCTAAAGCTTCACCTTTAAAAGATTGTGAAACAAACTTCACAATGTCCTGTTCCGCACAACCACTAATATCAACCACTGTATCCATCTCATCGAGCCAAGTCATGCAATCAATGGCTCCTTTCTCCCATGTGAAGTCCCTGGGCTTGCAAGAGACGAAATATTTATAAAAACAGGTCTTAACACGTGGCTCTTGATTGAGCACAATCTTCTTAGATGGGATACTTTGCTGATTCAACGAGTGATGAGCATCATCCTTCTTTGACTCGTGTGTTTTAGAAGGGGGCTTACTATGAGCCACATATTGAGTCTTAGTGCGAGTACCACTTGATTCCTTGAACTGTCTGTCAAGAGCTTGAGTGACGACATTGTCTATTAATGCTTGAAGATCTGCACCAGCTGCATTAATTCTGGTGGTATCATTATTCTCTCTCGGGTGGCTGTTAACCTCTTCTGATTCAGCCATGTAGCTTGATTGCTACAAAACAATTGACAATATTTTATTCAGAGGTTTTTATGGAATCATCATTTTTGATGATTTATTAACCATGGTAATATAAACCATATTGGTTAATTTGTTAATCAAGCTTTTATTTTAAACTTTTTGTTATAACTAACCCCTAGTTATAAAATATTAAGGGTATTATTAATGGCACATAAGGCCTAGTCACAAGGACAATTTTAAGCCATGATTTCATAGAATCGAGGCATTAAGGTTTGAACGTAGTTCATTACCTTTTATTGACAGGGAGTCGTAGACTACAACTGTATTTTGTCTTATAGGACAATAAGTGTGGCCGTAGGCACTTCATCGCTAATGGATGTCTTATTTTATGTAAGAATAAGGAATTGAAAAAATCCAATGCCAGGATGACATGTGTGACTTTTACTGAATCACATTTGCCAGGAGTGCTAACATGTTTTCAGATGTTAGCAAGGATTTGAATCTTTTAAATAGGTTTTACCATTATGACCATGTCTAAAATGACATATAGGCTAGGTTATACCTTTAAGATTCCTTTTTAATATTTAATGGTAGATCAAATGTAAATTGGAATGATATTTAGATTTATTTCATATAATATATTCATAGATATGATGACAAATGAAGTTTAAGTAAAACATTCCAATAAATTTAAATGAAGTACATAATTGCCCTAAACGGGACTTTAAGGAAATAACATTGTCCACACAGGGACAAAAATAAGAAATACTAGTCCTCGCAGGGACCTATTACATAAATAAAAATGTCCACGCAGGGACTTGATTGAAATTAAAAATTACAAAGCAATTAAATAAGGAATTTCAATAATCCCTTTTCTTCTTCCCTTTTATTAGGTCTACCAAACCCTTAAGTAGCCCCCGGCGGCTTCTACGCTCCTCCTGTACCTCTCGTTCCACCTGGTGTAATCGTTGAAGAATTTCCTGCTGCTGTGGTGGTTGTATCTATGGCGGCTGCGGCGGCTGTTGCTGCGGAGGTTGAGGAGGTGGTGGGTATTGATACCCATATGCTTGGTACCCAGTTTGGTACGAAGCTGCGTAGGGCCCTTCAGGGTGGAGAACATTGTAGTTGGCCGCCTCGAGGTACGGGTCGACTGCAGGGGCATTGTAATAATTGTAACCCGGGTAAGCTGGCTGCTCAAACGGGTTATACACCGCTGCACCGACGTATGAAGGAATTGGGTTATTATAACCCATGTGTGGCGGTGGTGCGACTGGCGCAGAGTCGACTTCAGAAACTGGGTTTGAAATCCCACCCATTTGTGGGTCTTCGTACAACGGCGGGTAGTGACTCTTGCTTGAGTGTTGGGGGGTGCTGAAGTGGAAACCCTCTCACACGGACATCCGTGCACCTAATCGCCTTCGCCTCGGTGGTTCCGGAGGCAGTGGCTGCTCTAGCAATGGCGGTGGTGATGGCGTGACTGCCTCAAAATGTGGGTCCTCAGAGGGGACCTGTTGGTGTGGTGATGAGTTGTGGGAAGGTGTGTACTCCCACTGATAATTGCTCCACCATTGGGAAAAAGAGTCGGGGCCTCTATATGGCGAACCATGGAATGGCGATCCGTCTGAAATCTCAATGCGATGCGTTGGCGTCACAGTTGGTGGCTCGGTGGGTTTTGGATCTTCGTCCATCTCCATATCCTGCGTTTCAGGATAGTGGTCATCTGGCCCCAAAGGGTTTGGACCCTCTGGTTCTTGAACCTGGTTTGCCGGGTTGAACCGGCTTTGGAAGTATGGGGTCGGGTCCTGGAAATCCCGGTGTGAACTCGACCGCTACAACAGGATGAAGGAGTGGTGTGAGTGCTCGGACTCGTTGTTTTGATGGAGTCCGAATGAGTCGTGGTAGGAAGGTGATGAACTGAGCGAGACAGAGTGTCTCGCAGGCTCCAAATATGTTCTCCAATCCTCGTGAGGACTAAAGCTAAGGTTTGCTGAAGGTGTTCACCGGTGGGAAGGCCCGGCTTCGTGATCATTCGGTGCAGTTATTGGTGCTTTGCCTCTTCCACCTCTTCCTCTGAAACGTGGTGGCATTGTCCTTGTTCCTGCAAAACCAAACAAAAGAAACCAACAAAAGAAAACAATACGATTAGGATTAGTCCTAAGTCATTAGCCTAGACTCGGAAGTCGAGGAATGTGCAAATGTATCATTGAGATTAAAGACAAAAGGCTAGTGTTCAATTCACCCAATGTTGGCTCTGATACCAACCTCTCACACCCCGATATTTCCTCGTATTACCGGTGGGCCTGGTGGGGAGTATCGTGACGTAGTTGATATCATCATGGTCAATTAATCACAGTTTAGTGCACAGCGAAAGTCTTAAAGTAATAATAATACAAACTGATTCGAAAGTACAATAAAATATTATACAACGGATTGTAAAAGGATCCAAAGGAGGATCAAAACAAAAGAAATATTGTTCAACAGACTTAAAGTGATAAAAGCTTACAAGACTCTTTATTTAATCACTCAGGAGTTTCCAGCCCATTACGCGTAGTACCTGCACTTAACCTTTTTGGAAAATACGTCAGTTTACACTGGTAAATACAATTAACTGACTCTTTTTGAAAAGTGTTTATAAAATTGATTTTAAATGCACAAGGCACAAAAATTCTTTTATAACTTGGGACAATTATTTAAATAATCTGGTATACAATTTTACATGTTTGTTGTCCATTCAGGGCTCGGTTAGAAGAGCCGAGACAAGATTAATAGACACGCCACAAGTATATGCCCACAAGAGAGTGAGATACCGTTTATACATACGCAACTGTCAGGTGTATGCCTACACCCCGT
>JARYGA010013107.1:0-18933 GCA_030545235.1 Helianthus tuberosus
ACCATAAAGTGAAAATTCATTTCATTTCCCATGACATGCAATACTTCATTTTGTATTTTTATGAGATTTTTCAATGTTTTTGTATTTTTCATAATTTTTCAATGTTTTTGTATTTTTCATAATTTTCTCCCCCTAAATTTGTGCATAAATAAAAGCTACCTAAGAATAGAAAACTTTATGAATAAATTTACCTACGAAACACCAAAAACATGCTTAGTCAGTAAAACGAATCATTTTCAAAAAATCGACAAGCACTTGAAATTTCGAACTGCTGACAGGTTTTGTGAACAAATCGGCAGCATTTGCATCTGTGTCGATTTGCTCCAGTTTGATAAGACCTCTGTCAAAGCAGTCTCATATAAAATGAAGTTTAATATCAATGTGCTTGGTTTTTGAGTGGAAGACAGGGTTTTTCACAATTTGTATGGCAGCATCATTATCACAGTATATGGTAGTATTAAGATAAGTCAAATCGTAGTCCTGCAACTGATGCTGCATCCACACCACTTGGGAGCAAGATGCCGAAGCTGCAACGTACTCTGTTTCAGCTGTGGAAATTGCCACCGTTTTCCGTTTCTTGCACTGCCAAGAAATGAGTCTATCACCCCAAAAATTGACATCCAGCATATGTGGATTTCCTGTCCTTGTCAGTGCCTCCAAAATTACTATCAGAAAACGCAAACAGGTCAAAATTTGAATCCCTCGGATACCACAGACCAAACCAAGGTCGGCCTTTAAGGTACCGAACGATTCGTTTAACAGCAGTAAGATGAGAAGTTTTAGGATTAGCCTGATATCCCGCGCAGTTGCAGACAACAAACATGATGTCTGGACGACTCACTGTCAGATACATCAACGATCCGATCATGGACCTATAAAGGTGTTAATCAACAGAGGATCCTTCTGCATCTTCAGTCAGCAACGGTCTTTCTGCCATTGGAGTTTCAGCCGGTTTAGCGTCTATGAACTTAAATTTCTTTAGCACATCATCCACATATTTCCCTTGATGAATTAGAATCCCTCGAGAATCTTGTTTAACTTGTATACCCAAAAACAGTGTCATTTCTCCGAGCGCACTCATCTCGAACTTCTTTTTCATAACTCCCTCAAATTCCTTGCAAAGAGCTTCACTTGTTGATCCAAAAATAATATCATCGACATAGATTTGAACCAGTATCAGATCCTTGCTCACTCTCTTAATAAACAGAGTCTAGTCTATCGTGCCTCGAGTATATCCATGAGACAAAAGATGTTCAGTAAGAGTTGCATACCAAGCCCTTGGTGCCTGGTGCAATCCATATAATGCCATATTGAGTTTGTAGGCATATTCTGGATGGTCTGGATGAATAAAACCCGGTGGTTGCTCAACAAAGATTTCCTCCTTCACATCTCCACACAAAAACGCAGTCTTGACGTCCATCTGATAAACAGTGAACCCCATGTAGGATGCGTATGCTAAGAAGATCTGGATTGCTTCAAGTCGGGCAACAGGGGCGTAAACTTCATCATAATCCAGTCCCTCTATCTTTCCGAATCCTTGGACCACTAATCGTGCTTTATTTCGAACAATAACTCCTGCAGAATCTTGCTTGTTTCTGAAAACACAGCGAGTTCCAAGCTTGCGTTTCCCTTTTGGCAACTCCACAAGTTTCCATACTCCTAGCTTCTCAAACTGGTTTAGCTCTTCATGCATAGCGTCAACCCAGCTTGGTTCCTGCAAAGCTATATCAATGGTTTTAGGTTCAATTTGAGAAATGTAGCTGGAGTATAAGTATAAATTAATGGTTCCTGATTGGCTCCTGGTCTGAACTCCTGCATTAACAGGACCAATTACGTTCTCAATAGGATGATTTCTTTGAACGCTTGTTGGAATTGCAAATTCAGGTACGGTCTCGTCTTGGAGTGTGTTGATGTTGCTTGGCTCCCCATCATCAGGTGCTGGCGGACTGTGAACCACAGGAGTAGTGACAGTACAATCTTCAGGAATGGGATCAGTAAATAGTTCTGATCTAGATGCATTTGAGGAAACGCCACTAGATTGAGCACCTTCAGGGGTTTCTTGAGACGTTGGATTCTCAGTAAATCGCATTCCAGGAGGATCAATAGTGTGAGTTCTTGAGATTCCTTCACCGTGTTCTATTTCTTCCGTGTCACTTAATGAAACTGGTTGTTTCATATTCAACACACCTGCATCAGGAGCAACACTAGACAAAATGTTAAATGATTTGAACAAGTCAACATAATCATACAGCCAATCTGGACCAACTCTAGCATCTGTGGAGTTTTCTTCGAGCCATTCAACATTACACGACTCGACGACTTTCTTGGTTACTTTATTGTATACTCTGTAGGAAGATCCTTTAGCGTATCCAATAAAGAAACATTCGTCCCCTTTGGCTTCAAACTTTCCATTAGTATCCACGAGCAATAAAACACACGGACAACCAAAGATACGAAAGTGTGAAACAGAGGGTTTACGTCCTTCCAGAATCTCGTAAAGAGTTTTCATGTGACGTTTGTTAACTAAGGTGATATTTTCATGTGCACTGTACTGTCGTTCAATTCCCTTTTCTGCACAGAATGTGTCTAAGGTGATATTTTTGAACTCCGTTCCATTGTCTGATTGAATTGCTTTCAATCTGGTACTGGCCTGATTTTCCACTAGAGTGACAAATTGTTTAATCAAACTTGCAGCCTCGTTTTTATGACCAAGAAAGTAAACCCATGTGTAACGAGAGTAGTCATCGACAATCACAAGACAATACGGCTTCTTTCCAATACTGAGAACGTTCACTGGACCAAAGAGATCCATGTGTAGCAGCTCAAGTACAGCTTTTGTTGATGGAGTAGGCTTGGACTTATGAGGCTTTCGATGGGCTTTTCCTTTGGCGCAAGCAACACACTTCTCTACCAACATGAAATCTTTAACAGGTAGATCACGGACCAATTCACCTTTAGCTAAACGATTCAGATTTTTCATATTCACATGACCAAGACGACGATGCCACAACAGACCGTCATGTTCTGAAATCTTCGAGAAGAGACAAGTAATTTCTTCACATGGTTTCTTGTTCATATCGATAATATATGCGTTTCCACGTCTTTCAGCAGTCATCAAAAACCAATCTTCTGGGATCACAATTCCTGGTTTAAGCACATGACAACCTTTCTTGGTGAAATGAACCGAATTTCCTCTGTCACAAATTTGTGAGATACTCAGCAAATTGTGTTTCAATTCTGGGACGTAATTCACATTTTCGAAGCTTAAGACGCCATTTCTCACTGTTCCTTTTAACGTGATTTTGCCTGATTCTCCTCCCGTAAAAGAGACATATCCACCATTAAATTCTCTTACATTTTCAAGTTGGGACAAGTCTCCTGTCATGTGCCTGGAACAGCCACTATCCATGTACCAAAGTCGCACGGTAGTCCTCCACAGCTGTTCCTGCATGATTTACGGGATTAGTTAGATTTAGGAACCCAGCCCATAGTGGATCTGGGTTTTCCTTGTGCATCAATGTACGTCACTTTCGGCCAAACTAAATTGTCTTTATTCAAAAAATTGATTTGTCTTTGATGACAAACTTGTGTGAACACGTGTTTGACGGAGCAGCCTTGCCTTTGGGTTTCCAGTATTGATTTGACCACTTGTAGTTGAAATTTTCAAAAGCTTTACATTTATTTCTTTGAAAATTATTTTGATAATTTTGATTTCCTTGTTTGGCTTCATTCCAGTCATAATTAGAGGGCTTGGCCTTATGATTGTTATTCTTTATTGCCTCAGTCTTTGCAGCTTTCACTGGCTCTGAATAACAAGATCGATTTGACTTAGCCTTCTGATTGTTAAAACTCTTATGCTTAGAATGCATTCTTGGGAGTTGAACACAATTTCGCACGATGTGTCCAGCAATACCACAGTTGAAACACGTTTGTCGTTTCAAAGTGTGAGTATTTTGATTTCTTAAAACATCGTTTCTGATTTTCTTCACTTTTCTAGCCTGTTTAGCTTGCTTTCGTTTTGAGCGATTTGGTCCCTGCTGATTAGAGTTTGCACAAGCGTGAGATGTAGATAGAGAATGATACTCATCCTTCTTACTGTGATCATCATCATGTTGAAAAGTCGGTGGTTCATTCAGTTTTATTTTCAAAAGCATTTGTTGATGACTGTTTGTTTATTTCAACATTTATTTCTTTGTCAATTGATTCTGACTTAGTTTTAATTTCATAAGAAGTTGAAATTTCATTAACACATGTTTCTGCAACACATGTATCAACAATTTACAATGGGGTCCCACTAGATTTAACATTAGGGACACCCACTGAGACCGACTCAGAAGAAGAATTAGGATATTCTTGATTTTCTTTAGAAGTAGTTTCAGTGGTTTCACTGAATGTATCCTGAGGGACCTCACCTGTAGCACTATCATCAACCAAGGGGTTAGAAACATCACATTCACAATCATTAACTGAAGAAAATTCATCACCAGACTTATTGTTCACAGATTCAACACAATCATCATTAGTCTTGCCCAAAACATCAGGCCCATTAGACGCTAAAGAAGCAAACATACTAAAAATACTTTGTCCCAAAATAAGTTCAGAATTAGTTTCATCAAAACAATTATTAGGTAAATCAGAATTTAAAGCTTGTTCTCCCCCAAGAGTGTCTTCATATTTCAAGTCTACCTTTTCTTCTACACATGTAAACGATCTGTTAGGATCAATATTTCCTTTGGAGACAAAATTTATTGACGGGGCAGACTGTTTATTACCAACAAATCTGTTGTTGACTGATGACTTATCAGCTTTTAGGCCATAAGTCATCTTTCCCTCATTAATTAACTCCTCTTCCGTGAATGGCATATAAGTATAGTTATGATTGTATGGAGGAGGAGTTTTAGTGTATCCCAAACCAGCCCCATTCTTTTCTTTGTACTCTAGCTGAATATCACAAATGTCCTTGACAAATTTGCTAGAAGTGTCATATTTTTTAATATTAATTTCATTAACCTGATATTTCAACTTTTTGTCTTCTAGCTCTTTGGTCAAGTCCTCAATTGTTGCTAGAGCATCTTTAAAGTTACAATTCTTAACGCTGAGATATTCTTTCAACTGAATGATATCTTTCCTTTGGGCTTCAATTTTTTCTTTATAAAGTTTTTCATTTTTGGCCAAAGTAAAGTTTTTATTTTTAATATCCTTGTAATCTTGAATAAAATCAGCGTTATGTAACTTATATGCTTCAACTCTTTCTCTGCATTCAGGAGTACAGAAAATAGAACGTACCTCTTCAGCAGTAAGTCCATGAACGGGAGCTGACAGAATCCTAGTCATAAGAGCCAGATTTTTAGCTGGAGTCTCATCATCAGGTGCAGAATTCCTGTCCTCTGAAGCTGAAGTCATGAAGGCGATGTTTTCTGAGGCATTCTGATTTTCTGGAGCAGAGATGTTCAAGCGATGAATTTCAGTATTCCAATCAAAATTTGCACTTTGTTGAACTACAAGGGCTGAGATCTGAGTGCTTTCACCAGCAGCTGTTGAAGAGTCATTTGTAGTGACAAGTGCCCTTTTAGGGTTTGGAGGAGCAGGTTGTGCAGGATTTTGTTCTTTGTTTACATTCAGCTTAGTGCAGTTTCATGCCAAATGTATTGGTTCATGGGAATTGTAACAACGCAATTTGATTGGAACACTGGCAGAGTTTGAATAAGGAGAACCCCACCTGTTTCTTCCAGTCTTGTTTGCAAACTTTTGTGCTCTGAACGCCGCCATAGCCATCTGCCATGTAATATCCATTTCCTCTACATCATCAAGATGATACTGATATAGATCATTCAAACACCATTAGGAGGTTGTATGTTTCCTGCAACAAAGGCATTTAAACAGTTGACAATAGAAGCAGCGATCTCCAAATTTTCTTTGGACGGTTGCGTGAAGAAAGCAATCAACTCGGTTTTTGCTGAAGGAACTGCAACAATTGGCAGTACAGTAGATGAAGCAGTCAAACCAGAGTAATGAACATTTGCGGAAGCAGGAGTGGCCTTTTTAGATCCACTTTGAGAGATCAATGCAGCATTTTTGTTGTTTGAAGCAGTAGAAGAAACTGGGAAACCTGCTGCCAGCATACTAGACTTATGATTATTTTCCCTTTGCTTGTCATCCAGCTCACAAGCCTTGATGTGAGAAATCATCTCAGTTAAAGAACATCTTGCAGGATCTTTGGTACGTTTGATCATAGCGACGTGATTGTCCCAGCTTTTAGGCAAAGCATTTAGCAGTTATCGATTCTGTGCAACTTTAGAAGGAAGGATTTCCTCCAAATCCATTTGAGTAACAATCTTCGTGAATCGCTGAATTTGATTCTCAATAGTCTCTCCATAGACATAATTGAAGTTGTTAAAGTTTTTCCTCAACAAGTTCCTCCAACTTTCTCTCATGTCTTCATTTCCTTCATATACATCAATCAGTGCTTCCCACATTTCTTTGGCTGATTTACAAGTGTGAAATCCCATAGCAATGTCTGATCCCAGTGCCATGGTCAGATATGAGGTTGCGCTATTATCCTCCTCAATAATCGCATAATCCTCTTCAGTATAGTCGCCATGAGGCTTTTTGAATTTAACTCCTGGATTCGTTTCCTTCACATACATGATTTCCCTAGGACCTCTTTCAATACATCTCTAGATTTTAGGATCCTTGAAATTTTACATGCTGTTCAAAACGCCACTTCCATTCCGGGAAGTCATTTGCATCCATCAACCTGGGAATACGAGAACCAGTTCCAATTTTAGAGTCCAATTCTTGCTGTGCATTTATGACTGCCATGTCACTATTCTGATTACTTGTAGACATGTTTCTTGAAAGTGATTAATCAGTTAATTAATTAATTACTGTTAAGTTCAACGGTCCAAAGTCCATATTCCAAAGTCCAACAGTTCAAAACACGTCACTGATTGACGTTGCGACTCTATACAATGAGTCGAGACGATGGTTTCGAGTCGAGACAGGGAATTGATAACTCGAGACAATAATTGATTGCGAGTCGAGATCAACAGTTAACAACTCGAGACCGAAACTGGTTGCGAGTCGAGATCAACGGTGACTGAAGCTGGTTGCGAGTCGAGACAAGATGATGACAAGTCGAGACCACAGCTTGTTGCGAGTCGAGATCCAAACGTAGACATCTCAAGACCACGGCTTGTTGCGAGTCGAGATCTAGAGGAAGACAACTCGAGACAGCTGGTTGCGAGTCGAGACCCTACAAAACAAACAATGAGATAAAAGTTGCCAATATCCCTGATTATTAGCAGCTTCCAAAATTCAAAGATTTGAAATCTTTGAATTTTTATCCTCAGCATACTTCTGGGAAATCAGCAAACAAATCACTGAAATTATACGAACCAAAATCAGCAATATTTATCAATATTCGCTATGAACAGTTTGAAGATTGTATGATCCGTAGACAGAAAACACAATCAAAACTGTACCACTACAAAAACAAACACTAGCAAAACAAGATCAGTAAACTAAGATTTTCTTGAATCCGGATGATATCAAAAACCGAACCAAGAAATTGGTTTCTTGGCTTTGATACCAATTGTAAAAACCCTTGAGGATCTTTCAATGATATCAATCAGGTACTTGTGTAAGTGCGGAAATCAAACACAAGTAGATTCAAGAATATATATAATCGAAACCAAAACAATATAATCAAAGCAAACCGGAAACTTGCATTCACTGATTAAACTTGTGACTGATACAAGACTCCCAAATGGTTTCGGCTTCTCTACTTGCAATCGACTGATTAACCTCAACCAAAAGTTTGAGGTTTGCTTAAATACAAACATGTGGGTCGATACCCTAGGCCCACTCGAAACCATATTTATAACCCAACCAATACATATTGACCCAAAAGATAAACAAACAAAACATACTAATCAACCCCTAGACTTTGTATCCCTCCATGCATAAACCTTCAGGTTCCAACAAGTTGTTTGTTCTGAAAAGTTTATTCATCTTCCTCTTCCTTATGGTGACTCTTACACGTCTATGGTGAGAAACCTTCTAAGGGTCTCAAACTTATGTCATGTACTCAAGCGAACAAGTACTTACGCAAGGATTACTTTGCCATTCTTGCCCACGTTGTGGAAAAGAAGGATAAGGATAAGAGCATGAGTTATGTTCCTGTTGTTTGTGATTTTCCGGATGTGTTTCCCGAAGATCTACCTGGTCCTCCTCCTCCTCGTTCTATTGACTTTCGTATTGACCTCGTACCTGGCGCAAAGCCTGTTGCTAAATCTCCATACCGACTCGCACCCTCAGAAATGCAAGAGTTATCTAGCCAACTTCAAGAGTCAAGAAGAAGGACGGTTCCTTTGATAAAGGCTTTATATGCCCTAGAACTTTTCCTTAGGGCACACCGGTTCTCTTTTTTCAAGAAGAAGGACGGTTCCTTTAGGATGTGTATCGACTATCGTGAACTCAACAAGCTTACAATCAAGAACCGTTATCCTCTTCCTTGTATCGACGACCTCTTCGATCAACTTCAAGGCGCGACGCGTTTTTCTAAGATCGACCTTCGTTCTGGCGATCATCAACTTTGAGTCCTCGAAGAAGATATCCCTAAAATCACCTTTCATACGCGATATGTTCATTATGAGTTCGTGGTTATGACTTTTGGTTTGAACAACACACCTGTGGTCTTCATGGATTGTATGAACCGAGTGTGTAAGCTTTACTTGTACCATTTCGTGATCGTCTTCATCGACGATATCCTAATCTACTCCAAGACTCAAGAAGAGCACGGGCGACACTTGCGTCTTATCCTTGAACTCTTACGTACTGATCAACTTTAGGCAAAATTCTCCAAGTGTGACTTTTGGCTAAAAGAGTTTCAATTCCTTGGTCACGTCATCAACGAAAAAGTTAATCATGTTGATCCCGTGAAAATCGAAGTTGTGAAGAACTGGATCATGTAACACCCCAATCATGTAATGCAACAACACACGGTGGAAATATCAGGGAGTCACGTTACAAATGGCTCATAACTACTGGTACTATAGTGTTTCAATATTGTTAACATTGTTTTACAAAGAATGCATGTAAATGTCTTTTGATTAAAGAAGTCTAAAGCCCGGATGCAGTCCTATGCGTTGCATGCTTGAACAGTTGAAAATCCTGAAACATATGTGAAAAATAGTCAGCATAAAAATGCCAGCGAATACATAGGTTTTGTTAGCCAAATAAATGGCAAAAAGTTTGGTATTTCAATACTTTGACAACTACGAAAGTTGTCGATTAAAAATAAATCTTGAAGCCAAAGAATGGCAAAAGTTTAGTATTGCAATACATAATCTTGATTGTGAAAACTTGTGGAAAATAGTTTTTTTAATGGCAATATGATTATTACTAAGTAATTTTTATGCCATTGAAATTGTACTTTGTAATCTCGTTGAAATCATCGTAAAACTTGTTAATGTGTTATTAGAAATCCAATTAAGGAGTAATAATAACTGTTTTGAAATCAATCAAAACTTGTGTGAGTATTATATAAATCAAGTCAATGATTTATAATAATACTTTAGACATCCTTCTAAGAATCTAACATATAAAGATATGTAAGATTTTACAAGGATTTAGATAATCGAACATTGAATCAATCGTACACAAAATGCTAAAGTGATTCGGATAACTTTACAAGAGTAATAAAATAAGAACACTTATATATAGGAAGTACCAGCGGCGTATCCACCATGTTCTTATTTTATTACACCCATTTCGTTATCTAAATCACAACTACCACATAAACACATAAATCGTCAACTTGTCAACAACTAGTAAACACGCATTAAAGCACACAATGAATCCAAACAAGGACTCCAGTATTAGTACTTTAAACATCCTACAAGAATCAATCTATGAAGATAGATAGATGCGATAAGGATTTGGTTTCTGTTACATCGTCTATTCACATACACATTAAAGCACATAATGAATCCAAACAAGGACTCAATCTTAGTACTTTAAACATCCTGCAAGAATCAATCTCTGAAGATAGATAGATGCTATAAGGACTTGGGTTCTGTTACATTGAATCATTGAATCACAACAATCCTAAATCCTAATGGTGATTCGGGATAACACCACGAAGGGTAATACAATAAACACACATATATATAGGAAGTACCAGCGGCGTATCCACCATGTGTTTATTGTATTACTCGAGTTTCATTATCTAAATCACCAACAATCTACACATAAACCATAACAGACGTCCTGTAAAGTACTTCTTAAAAATCTCACTATGAAGATAGGAAGATCTAATACTGCACTTCAAATATCCTATAAGAATCTAACTATGAAGATAGATAGTTCTTTAAGGATTTGGATAAACATCGTATTTGCATAACTGGAATAATACACATAAAAACACTTAGTAAACACATATATGCCATACATTGAAAAACAAATTGGTTACACATATGAATCACCCCAAAACATTTGAAAACGGTAAAAGAGGGAAACTATGTACTCGCCTGGGACTGCGTGTACGTCTTGTTCAAATGATAAACAAAGCTCAAAGGATCAATAGTTCAAATGGCGAAGTGGTTCCTAGTGTATCGAATACTATGTTAGTGTATCGGGACATAAATCGAGGAATCGGATAGAATGAGGTATTGTAAACCTAATGAGTGTTGGATCTCATATGATATGGTTTAACAATGCCTACATTCTGAATTGAAACCTATCCTAAGTGCTTTTGACCCGTTATGACCCGTTAAGGTAGTTTACGCTACTTTAACGCGTTATTTGCATGAAAACGCATTCGGATGGTCTAACTAGCCCTATGATAAGTATTATATGCCCTAACATGTTTAATTATGTTGCATAATCAGTTTAGATGTCAAAACGTTGGTTACATATGCTTAAAATTAAATTATGCGCAAAAAGGGCATTTTGGTCATTTTCCTAAGGCATATAAACTACCTATCATACAACTAACTAAACGAAGTGACCATAAGGTATAACCTCGAAAGGTTATTCCCTATACAACCATGGTCACCTAATGTGTTTGGTCGGATCCTAATGATCGACCAAATGGGTCGGGTTCGAAAGTCTAAGCGGTTATTTAGACCGCTTGACTTACGACCCTAAACAAGCACTAAACTAGTAGTGACGAGTTAAACATGTTAAACATGTTTAACTAAGTTAGAAAACTAATTTGGTATCAAAACAAAGGGTTTTGATACCCGAAAACAGTCCCGTCGCAAAATTCGCATAAATACGTATTTTAACCGAAACTTTGACTCGTCACTACACTTAGTCAACGTGGTAATTAGTAGCTATAATCGCTAAGGATTATAACCATCGTGATTACAATCACGTTGCAAAGTTCAATTGAACTTTGATTTGACCAATTGATGGTCAAAACCGAAAGTCAAACTGTTGGTCAAACTGTTTGACTTTCAGCTCTAAATGGCTGAAAATAAGAACTAAGCCATGAAAGAACACTTACAAGGTGTTCAAAGGCGGGAAAAGATGAACTAGAACTCAGGTAGGTGGCTCCCAAAGAAGAAAATCCTCCACTTAGAGTTCAAAGTATGAAATGAGGAATGAACAAGGAAGAATAGAAGGGTATTTATAGTTGTGGAGGACTTGTAGGATCATTACAAGTGGTTGTGTGATCACCAAGCAATAAATCCTGACCATACATGTGTTATGGACAGCTAATGTTACTTGGAGAAGTGTTAACTTGTTGCCCAAATCATGGAAAATTGCTTGGAAGGCCCTCAAGAACAATGCTGCACCTGAAAACATACATTCTATCGATAGTAAGCTGTTGTGTGGCACGACAGCAGGCCTCCTTGGAATTTGTCACGTTTATTCCCTGCACACACATACTTGCGTATTTGACGTATTTAACCTCCATTAGGCCATTTTCAAGGCTCTATAAGGACGTCAATGTATAGGGGACTTGAAATATACTCGGAAATATCATGGATGTCAGTTTGTTCGGTCGTACGGTCGCGTTTTGCGGTTAATTACGACGGAAGTCGTAACGAACACGAAAACGATCCAAATTGCACGACGAATTATATTTTTGCATTCCTATCACTAATGTCACACCCCGACCACGTAGAACATACAAAACGTGGCGGAAACGTCGGGGAGTGTTGTAACAGAATTAATCGTTTCAAATCCATGGCAATTAAAGTTTCGTTTTATTAATCAAACATGAGAGTTTACATTGTTTAAACAAGAAACAAAGAGTACATAACATAAATTAACTAGTTCTTGTCTCATTTTAAGTCACTAAGGCACAGGTCCGCCTAAGTATGTCTTGATAAGTCCTATGCTTCATCTCCTGAAAACACATGTGAAAATAGGTACGTCAGCATAAAAATGCCTGTGAGACACATAGGTTTTGTGAAAATAGGTTTCATGACTTATGTTTGAGAAAATGTTTAGTCATGAACCTTGTAATTTGCTTTGTTTTGTAAATCATTTGAAAAACGATAAGATCAGATGATATGTATAAATAAGTGTAAGGTTAAATGAATAACCATGTAAAATGAGTTTGTATTAGATAAGTTGTTTGTAAAACAATGTCTTGTGAAAAGTATGTTATTTGTATAAAATGTTATATGTCTCAAACTGAAATGATTCAAATAACGCTACGACATGTAATACCATACAAACACTTATATATAGGAAGTACCAGCGGCGTATCCACCATGCTTGTATCATATTACACACGCCTCGTTACTTAATCACTTACTCAAACCAAACTACCAAAGTAAAATGTTCATGTCTAATGTAAATCATGTAATATGTATCCAAAATGTAAGCCTGTGATGAATAACAAATGTACTAAGTACGCGACAATAGACATACGTAGCATGTGACCTGTACTAAGTATGCAACAATAGACATACTTAACATTTGACCTGTACTACGTATACAACAATAGACATACGTAGCATGTGACCTGTACTACGTATACAACAATAGACATACG
This sequence comes from Helianthus tuberosus, assembly GCA_030545235.1. NCBI lineage: Eukaryota > Viridiplantae > Streptophyta > Magnoliopsida > Asterales > Asteraceae > Helianthus > Helianthus tuberosus. Next base: position 13,016 of record JARYGA010013107.1, read on the forward strand.
TAGCATGTGACCTGTACTAAGTATGCAACAATAGACATACGTAGCATGTGACCTGTACTACGCATACAACAATAGACATACGTAGCATGTGACCTGTACTACGTATACAACAATAGACATACGTAGCATGTGACCTGTACTAAGTATGCAACAATAGACATACGTAGCATGTGACCTGTACTAAGTATGCAACAAATAGACATACGTAGCATGTGACCTGTACTACGTATACAACAATAGACATACGTAGCATGTGACCTGTACTACGTATACAACAATAGACATACGTAGCATGTGACATGTACTAAGTATGCAACAATAGACATACGTAGCATGTGACCTGTACTAAGTATGCAACAATAGACATACGTAGCATGTGACCTGTACTACGTGTACAACAATAGACATACGTAGCATGTGACCTGTACTACGTATACAACAATAGACATACGTAGCATGTGACCTGTACTACGTATACAACAATAGACATATGTAGCATGTAATGTAATGTAAAACGATGTACTAAGTAATGCACACAATGGGCATACCTAGCATAAGATGTAATAAAATCATGTACTATAATGTACTAACGAACATAGCAGGTATATGATGTGAAAACAGGAAAGCATGAAAGTAACAAGTAGGCACATGTGTTTCACCCCAAAACAGTTTGGAAAATAGTAAAAGAGGGGTCTATGTACTCACTTGAGATTGCTTAGTAGTCCTTGAGTAACAACCAAACAATGCTAGAGATCGCGGATATCAAACGACACCTACTATAGGTAACTATGTTAATAAACCGGACCTAAATCGGAAGATCTGATAGAATGAGGGTTCGTAAACCAAACGAGTATAGAGACTCTTGTCATATGGTTTAACGAAGCCTACATACTAAATGAAACCTTAATCTAAGTGCTTACGACCCATTACGACCCGTTTAGGTAGCTTATGCTACTTTAACGCATCGTGCGCGTGAAACGCGTTCGGACCGTCTAACTAGTCCTATGACAAGTGTTATATGCCTAAACATGTTATATAATCAGTTATGTGACAAAGGTTTAGGTTACATATGCTTAATTACCAATTATACATGAAAAGGGTATTCTGGTAATTTACCTAAGGCATATAAACTACCTATCATACAACTACTCAAACGATGTGACCATAGGGTATAACCTCGGAAGGTTAGTCCCTACCTACTATGGTCACCTAATGTGTTTGGTCGGATCCTAATGATCGACCAAATGGGTCGGGTTTGAGGTATAAGCGATTTATTAGATCGCTTACCCTACGACCCTAGACAACGTGGTAATCAGTAGGCATAGTCCCAAGGGACTATAACCATCGTGATTACAATCACGTTGCGAAGTTCAAACGAACTTCGCATTGACCATTACTGGTCAATGCTGAAAGTCAAACAAAGTTTGACTTTCGGACTCGAAAAGCAATAAAATAAGGAAAAGAACGAAAGAATACTTACGAAGGGTCCCCGAATGCTAATCTCGATCCAAGAACTCAGGTATGAAACAATGGTTTCAACTTAGAGCTCTCAAATCCAGATTCTTGTGAGAAATGAGGTTGGGGTGGATGGGTATTTATAGGAATACCCAAACCGTTAGGATCGTTTCATGGAATAACGTGATTGAATCATGTGCGTACACTTGTTGGAAACTCATGGTAGCTAAATATGATCCTTATCAGTTGACTAGGCATGTATGAATGTGTGGGTGTGGTTTAAACATGTGAAAACAGGCTGTTTAAACACTGAACCTGGTCTGGGGAACCCCTACACATCGTAGGGCAAAAACCCATACGCATCGTAGGGCACAAGTTTGGCAGATTTACACTTTTGGTCCCTGTTATGCAATAAGGTCATTTTTGACACGTTTAAGGCCCGTTAACCCCATTTCAAAGCTCTAAGATGAAGTTAAAGTATAGGGAACTTAAAATATGCTCAAAAATATCTCGGATGTCGGTTCGTTTAGCCGTACGGTTGCGATGTTCGGTTAATTACGACGGAATGCGCATAAGCGCGAAAAACGATCCAAATGACGCGACGAATGGATTTTTGGCAAGCCAAACACTAAAGCATAATATAGTCATGCTTACATAAATTTTTAGATGTCCGGATGTATTCAGAATGTAAGTTATGCGCGAAAATGCAAACTTATGCACTTTTTGACACTTTTAGTCCCTGAATGACCCAAAAGTTTATTTTAGCACACCGAACACCTCAAAGCCAATTTCTAAGCTATGTAAAGGATATTTATGGTATGTTTAACTTATGCTCATGTTCCGGAATGTCTGTTACAGTTCAAATTGGCATACTTTCGCAGTTTGTCAACTTTAGTCCCTGTAAGCGATTTAACTTGATTTCACCACACCAAACCTTCCAAAACTTATATCTAAGTTATGTAAAGGTTATTTAAGGTATGTTAAGCCTATTTCACTATTCTGGAGTGTTCGTTGCATTAAACTGGTTATATTTACGCATCAGAGCGCGTATAACCCTCCAGAAAGCGATTTAAAGATTGAAATCGAACAAGAGTCGATATGTGCAAACGATACACAAATTTTTACAAATCCCAAGTATGAAATACAATATTTCATTGGTTTGGAATTTGATTGATGGTTGGAGTGACACAGGTGTCACAACTAAAGTAAAACATTTTAGTGATTATAAAAATTTATGGATGTCCGGATGTGGTCAGAACGTAAGATACGCACGTATATGCAAACTTACACAGTTTTTGACGCTTTTAGTCCCTGTGATCAAATAAGCGCATTTTCGCATACCGAACCCCTCAAAGCTTATTTCTAAGCTATATTAAGGTTATTTATTGTATGTTTAGATTATGATCATGTTCCGGAATGTTCGTCGCTATGCGAATCGGCAGATTTTCGTAGTTTGTCGTAAATGGTCCTTGTACTTGTATAAACATGTTTTTGTCATCCCTAGCCCTTCAAAACCTATTTATAAGTAATGTAAAGGGTATTTAGGGCATTTGTAGCTTGTGTCCTTGTCCCGGTGTGTACGTTGCGTTAAAACGGATTACGTTTAAGCATCGGTTATCGAGTTGTTTTCAAAGAAAAAGTTTTTGAAAGCCTGGAATTTTGCACAAGGGTTACAGTCTCCCCTACTTTAGGAAATTTCGTCCCGATATTTATTCAAAGGAGATCGTAGAGTGTAATTGAAACAACTGAAGGATAAGCAAATTGCTAGATCCCAAAGATGCGGAGCATCGTTTGGTGTTGGAAATTTTTTTTTTGGGATTCAAAATGTGATTTGGGATATTCAAAGTATCTCAAGGTATTTAAACCTTTTGAAACTCATGAATTTAAAAAAAAATGTAAGTCAGTGTTTAAAAATTGTTTGGGTATGGCACTATGTTATACTAAGCTCTTAGTGTAATTCCTAGCAAACAAAGGGGTGTACATTCAAGCCCTACACGTACACGGTTTCTAACGTCCCACGAGGTACATCCAATGTACCATGAGCATCTCATGCATAGGAGACGGGTCAACATACCTATGGCATCAAGATCGTCACTTTTAACACCATAATATACTCCCGGTCGGCTCGATTTGAGTTAATGAATGTACTCGTCGTCGTCCATTGCAAATAACCACACAAATATCAGATAAACACATAATCACAAAATGGTCCAAGATAACATAAAATCACCAAGTGATCTTAGTAATGTTCTGAAGAATAACACAATAAGAACACTTTTATATAAGAAGTACCATCGGCGTATCCACCATGTTCTTATCACGTCATACTCCCCCCGTTACCTTAATCACTCTAGATTTTATACCACCATACTTAACAAGGCTTACTATGATTCTCATGCGTCGAATCTCAAAATTAAGTGTGCACCCATAATTACTCGTTTCGTCGCATGGTCCACATAGCTCCTCTTGTTAAGCTAGGGTAAACAAATAATAAGGTTGAACTATCGTCTAAATCAAATAAACATCGTCACAACATAACATCTATCAAATCGAATCATGTTTCATACTAGCAATGATAGCCTACTTGTTTTGCATACAACAAATTTAGTAGTAGGTATTTTATTCTAGTACAAATGTTTATATACGTTTCATACTAACCAAACAGGTAGAATGCAACATATACTAATCATGCATTGTCATCATAATGTAAGCATATCGAGAAAATGTTTTCAAATCATGCGCTAGGTATGCTAAGTTAACATACTAAGAAAAATGTAATTGAAAATAGTGTACTAAGTATGTTAAGTCAGCATACAAAGCAAATTGTATCTGTAATCCTGTATTACTATACATACTAGATAAACAATTCATGTATGTAATGCTACGATCATAAAATAGTATTAACTTGTTCATAGTACTTGTAAGATCGTGTTGCCAAGTTCGTATGAATCCACTAGAGTGAAATCATTGTATGCTAAATTACAAGATTTGGTTCCTAAAGAACGGAATCCTCAAAGTCGGCCTGTAGTTGTAATTACTCATAGTGTAATCATATTAGAGTTTGTAATTGGAATACAAATAACAAGAATAAAGAAGAATTTCTTGAAATTTATATTGTCATTACAAACATAGTTGAAATATGTACATTGTTTTAAAAAATAAACAGAGAATGTAGAGGTTCAAATGATCATAAGTGCTTGATCATTAGCTTGAGCCTCATTGACATTGATCACTCGTCCATTAGCTTTGGCAAGCTTAGGGCAGTTTCGCTTGAAATGATTTAAATCACCACAATTGAAACATGCTCGAGGGCGAGTCTGAGTAGGGGCTGTTCGGTTCTGGACACAATAGGTCGCAGCTAGATATCCAAATAGACCACAAATTGTATATTGGTGGCAAAGATAATTTGTTGCATGATGATAGTTGCAATGATTGCACCGAAGTTGCTTTGCACGATAAAATCCCTTAAAGGGTACTGAGTTTAGTGGAATTGGTGCAATAATTGCATAATTCTTTGAAGTCTTGCACTTCTTAGAATTTTTAGAAGATTCAGATTTAGTTCCCCTTGAATTCTCATTAGTAGTTTCGTGTTTTGTTTCTTGTCTCCCTTTTGAAAAAGTTTCCCTTTTCTAACCTGGGAGTCGGTTAGGGTAGCGGCTTATTCCTTAGCCTCCCTAAGTGTTGTAGGTTTGCTGCCAGTGACAACGTCTTGGACAGGATCAGGTAGGCCATCAATGTATTTCTCAATGGCCCGATCCAAAGGTGTGACCATAGTGGGGCAAAGTAGGCTTAACTGTTCAAATTGGTTAGTGTAGGCACGGTTTTCCCCACAATCTTGTTTTAGGTAAAAAAAAAACATCTTGTTTCAAATAAAAAGTCTTGTTCTTGTATTTGGATAATATAGTGTTGTGGATTTTGTTTTGAAACAAGAATTGTTTTGAGAAATAAACTTTTGTAATGTTTTTGGATGAGAGAATACAAACCAAGTTATTGGTTGGTGTTATAATTTCTTTACCTTATAAAATTCTATTGTTTTTAGGATAAAATGTTTTAAATTATTATTTTTTAAATAAAAAAACTTTGTGTTTGAAATTTTGAAAATTCTCATCCAAATGGTAAAAATTTTGAAAGACAAAAGGTAGTGTTTTGAAAATGAAATAGGATTACATAGTGTCGTGAAACGAAATGAAATTCATTTCAATTGTCTCAAATGAAACATATCACCGAAGGTAATATGATGAAGTAGTAAAGGGAAATTTGTTTCCATTGTTGTGAATAGCAAACATATTACCGAGGGTAATATGGATGAATAATGTCACAAAGGTTGTAGTGTTTAGAAATCGTTCGACATGGTCAAGGTGGATAGGTTTTTATAATGTTTCACGAAGACATGCTTTAGCCTATAAGTGGACACTCACCCTAAGAGTTCCCAGGTAAGAGTGACTGGTTCGATAATGCGGATT